>WOUH02000014.1:685371-700389 GCA_009936405.2 Stevia rebaudiana
GTTGATATATAAAGGATGATTCTTGTCAATTTTAAAAATAAAGGACATGTACTGCAAAACGGTGCAAACATAAAGGAAGTTTCTGCAATTTACTCAAAATTAAAAGTTAAATGTCTCTCACACAAATTTGCCAAAAATCTGCCAGAGTTGTTTGACACCCATCCCCGTTCCCCCGAAGGTGTTGATTTCAAAAATTCGATTCCCGCCGGTTAAATCTCCATAGTCGCTTCCCGCTTCTGCAAAAATTACTCCAATCTCATCATCTTCCTTTCGAAGCTTTCAAATTTCTTCAGGCTGACCGATTTGCAGACAAGAACATCGCCACCAGCCAGTGGCCATGGAAGAAGCCATCTACCAGATAGTCACAGAACTCGAAGAACACCACAACAATCCACATTCACAGAGACCCATCACAGAATCAACCCTATTAGCCCTTCAAACGCTCTTAGACTACACTATCAACAAAGACGATCCAATTGAAATTGAGAATCTTTCCGATGAACTCTCCGCCAAGAACCTCTCCCTCTCCACCGCCCTCCTCCACCCTCTCACCGGCGCCATGGATTCCGGTGAGCCCCATCATTCGCTCCTCGCTTCCAAGGTCTATCTTTCTCTTCTTCTCACCAAAAACTTTCCGGTTATATCCCTCTTTAATCCTGTGGCTTTTCATTCCCTACTTCGTACAATCCGGTTGTCGTTTAAGAATTCACAATCGGTTGTATCGTCTGGTAATGCGGGTAAAAAGAAAAGGGGAATTAGGGGTAAGTCAAAGAACAAAGGTAAGCGTGTTGATTTGGGTGAAAATGATGATGAAATAGAAGCACCAAGAGAGTTTGATGTTAGGGTTTTGTTTCCCGTGCTTGAAAGATTACATCTTGTTCTGGGCTTGATTCATTTGGACAGATTTCCTGATTGTTTGAAGGGTTTGGTTCAAACCATGAGCGCGATTCCAGTGACCGCGATTGAATCATGTGGCGGTTCATCAAATTACAACAGGTTATGCAGCTTGTGTTCAGAGATTTTGAGTGAATTGTTGAAATCTGAACATGGAGATAAAGGGGTTACTGCAGCTGAGGTTTTGAAGTCTCTTTCTTCTTCCATAATTATGTCAAAATCACAGGCAAGAACATTTAGTTTATCATATGTTGTGAATAAAATGGCTGTAATGGCTAAAGATTCAGATGAGATTCGAAAATCTTTAGTTAATTTTCCAAAGTATCTGATTGTTAAAGCTCCTGAAAGAGCTGAACTTAGAGCGTTGGCTGTTGAATCAATACTTGAAATAGTTGGATCTTTAGATTATAAAGATAAAATTGAGTTTTCAGATCATGTGGTGAAAATGACTCACGGGAAACCACAACTTAGACTAATATCAGTTGATCTTATTCTCAATTTGATAATGTCGTTAGACAATCCGTTAGGGCATGAAAGTTCTTGGGGAATTAAGTGTCTGCAAGCATTATTAGAAAGATGTTCAGATTCAACTGCAGGGATCAGAGCGCGTGCAATTACTAATTTGGCACAAATTGTAGGGTTTTTATCAGGAAATAATGAGAATAAATCAGGATTAATCAAGATAATGGGATTTGGTGAAGATGGTGGGATTAATGATTTATTAAGAAAACGATGTGTTGATGAGAAAGCGGCTGTTAGGAAATCAGCACTTGTTTTGATATCCAAATTAACAACTCTTCAAGGTGAAGGTGGTGGATTTGATGAAATGTTGTTAAAGATTATGGGTGTTGCTTGTTCTGATCAACTTGTTAGCATAAGAAAGGCTGCAATTTCTGCACTGTCTGAGGTTTGCTTTTTTATTTCTTATTATTTATTATTTTTTTTTATTTTTTTTTTGTGGCTGCTTTATTTGATGTATACGAATAAAACATATTTAAAGGATTTATTTAATGTGATTGTTTATGGATTTATTTTTAGTGTAACATGAACTTAATTTAATCCGAAAATCAGAATCATTATTATTTGTATCTACTTATAAATTGATTTTTTGTCCCCAAAACTGTTAAAATAAACTTTTACTATATCCAAACACTACAAAATGCTATATCAGACAATCATTTTCAAAGAGCAATACCAAACACACCTTTAAATTTATTTCAACAGTTTTAGTGCTTGAAGTGTACTCAAGCTAAAAATGTAATTTTTTTGTTTGTTTGTTTTTACTCTTTTAACAGACCTTCAGGAGATTTAATGATGAAAATGTGATTAAGGAGTGGTTACATTCGGTTCCACATTTAATAACCGACAATGAAACAAGCATCCAAGAAGAATGTGAAAATTTGTTTCTAGAACTAATTTTGGACCGCATTTCACGAACCGGGTCTAATGTCGATGACCTGTCATCTTCTAACGGAGTATTGGGCGTATTAAAAGAAACCTGCAATGGGGAAGTAAGCCCATGGGTCAAAAAGATCTGCACAAATCTTGGAAAAAAGAAGAAACTAAAGCCCAAAATTGCAACATCTCTTCAAAACATAATCAAGAACTCTGAGTCAATGTGGTTAGCCGATTCCAAACCGATTGAAAAGTGGTTAGCACCATCTGGTGCATGGTTCTTGTTATCAGAGGTTTCTGGTTTTCTTGTGAAAGCAGTTGATTGGGAGTTTTTGTATCACCATTGGAAGCTTCTTGATAAACATGAATCATCAAACACATTATTTGAAGAAGAAGAAAAAGATGTGGAATCTAGTTCTGTTGATTGGGCTGGAGATCGCGTGTTTTTGTTGCAAACGATTTCTAATGTTTCTGTTGAATTGCCTGCTGAAGCTGCAGCTGATTTAGCTCATAATTTGCTTAAAAGAATTGAGGATTTTAGCATGCATTCTATGGAGGTAGTTTTGCTTAAATGAAAGATTTGAATTTTATAGAAAGTTGTCAAAAATAACATGTTTGGGTATTATTGCTTAAATGAAAGATTTAAATTTTATATCAAATTGATTTAATTACACAGATGGTCTATGTGGTTTTAAGTAACAGGTTTGGATTTTATGCTTTTAACTGTTAAGACCAACTTTTGTTAACTTTTCTATTAAATTAGGGTGAAGTGACCAAAATGCTGTTTGACTTTTTACCCTTTGATTTCGATTAATTAAAAAGTCAGGATATTTTGGTCATTACACTCTAATTTAATAGAAAAGTCAACAGAGGTTAGTCTTAATACTCAAACTCCATATGTCACAGGGACCATATGCGTAATTAACTCTAGCAAATTAAATGTGCAAAAATGTTTTAGTCTACTGTTTAGTAGTCAACCGCTCATTTTTAATGCATTTTAAAACGTAAACAATAATACTACACGATAACAGGTTGATGCACATGTGAAAGCATTGAGAACATTATGCAAACGAAAGGCGAAAGACTCACAAGAAGCTGATTCACTTGTGAACAAATGGGTTCACCAGTTACTTTCAAAAGCTTCAAAAACTCTTGAAACATACATCACAAAAGACGCAGAAATGAACAAAAATAATAGCTTATTTACGCCTCCAAGTGGGACCCGAAAGGGTAACAGATCATCAACAACAATGTCAAAATTATTATCTCAATCTATTACTGCTGTTTACACCATTGGATCACTTGTTATTGTTTGCCCTTCTGCTGATTTGAAAACAATTATCCCCGTTTTGCATAATATTATTACATCAGGAATTTCTGACCCGAAAAATAAAAGGTCATCAGGGGTATTAGTGTCTTTTAAGCAGACTGCGCCTTCGTTGTACATTCAAGCTTGGGTAGCAATGGGAAGAATTTGTCTTGCTGATGGTAAACTTGCAAAGCGTTATATTCCTCTGTTTGTGCAGGTTAGTTTTGCTCTATTACCTTTTACTATTATTAAAATATTGGAAGGCTTTTAGAATTATTTTTAGGTATTTATTTCATAATATTCTTCACAGAGTACAAAGTTTAGCTATGTTACATTTACCCTTAAAAAACACTAAGAATATCATATTTATATGTTGTTTTGCGTGTAATTAAAATTGGTTACTTATAACAATATGTTTTACTGAATAAATGTAAAGGAAAAAAATTACTCTTATTGTGAATCATCACAATGCATAACGTTCTTTTTATATTTTCAGTGAAATAAGTTGTGATAACTGGTTTTATTTTTATTACTATGAAGCGAGTAAATATGACAATTTTAGTGTTTTGTAAGGGTAATTAAGATTTGTGGTTTGAAAATATTTTATGTTTTTCTTTTACATTATTTTTCTATGTATTACGAATATTCTTGATGCAGGAGATGGAAAAAAGCAACATTGCATCACTTCGTAATAATATTGTGGTAATGATGACGGATTTTTGTGTACGATATACTGCTTTGGTTGATTGGTAAAGATCATTCACATTATTTTCTCAATTTCTCCTAAAACCAAGTTAATTATGTATATATTATAAAACACTCACATTTTTTCTTTTTTTAAATCTGTAGTTATATACCAAACATCACGAAATGCCTTCGTGATCCCTGTGAACTAGTTAGAAGACAAACGTTTACACTTCTTTGCAGATTATTGCAGGTAAACTTAAAAATACAGTTTTATGTTATTATACTAATTATTCTATCTATTAATGTTAATAACATGGTGATTATTTATTATTATTGTTTAGAGGGACTATGTGAAGTGGAGAGGTGTGCTGTTTCTTAGATTTCTGTTGTCACTTGTTGATGAATCAGAGAAAATAAGACAACTTGCTGATTTTCTCTTTGGAAACATATTAAAAGGTGATTTTTTAAAACTAATAGTTGACTATATTACCCTTGCAAATGATTTTATATGCTCTTTTGACATGTATATGCATCTTCTTTCAGTCAAGGCACCACTTTTAGCTTATAACAGCTTTGTTGAAGCAATTTTTGTGCTAAATGACTGTAATGCCCATACCGGACAAAGCAATCCTTTGAGTTCTCAAAAAGAAAGCAGACTTTTTTCCCTCCGGTATCGTTTTCTCCGGTCAATCCTCAGATAACATTTTATTTTTATTTTTTGTAAATTTTGTTACGTATTATTTTTTTGTTGACTTTTTAGAGGCAACGATGAAAAGTCAAGAAAACAAAGAATGCATATATATGTTTCTTTATTGAAACAAATGGCTCCAGAACATCTTTTGGCTACATTTGCAAAAGTATGTGCAGAGATTTTAGCATCTGCATCAGATGGTTTGCTCAAAATTGAGGATGTTACTTGTCAATCTGTTTTACAGGTAATTTTTAAATAATTTTTTTTTCTGTTAAATATTTTTATAATTTATTTATTTTTTTGTTTTTGTTTTCATGTCTTCAACTAGCTGCAAATCTGGCTAAAATATTGACTGAAATCATATTATGCTTTTGTGTGTATTATTTTTTAACCAAATAAGCATAAAAACTTTATTATATATCAGGATAAAAGTGAACTAAAGTTTAAAGGCCATTTCATAATCATGTATGGCTTTTTGAATATTTAAATATATGAAATTTTATTAGCATGATATATTTTTATATTTGAAATGGCAAATGCTGTTATGAAAGTGAATAGGATATATAACAATCAAATTCAAACATATTTGTAAAAGTCATACTAGTTTTTGGATATTAGAACAGACTTAATTCTGTTAGAGATATGTAAAATGACCGTACTACCCTTTATATCTTACATTTTGATTATCCAAATAACAGGATGCATTCCAGATTCTTTCATGTAAAGAAATCAAAATCCCAACAAACAAAGGCTCATCATCAACCGAATCACCAGATCTCGAAGAAGAAGTTGCAGAAACCGCCATTAAAGGCCGAGTTATAACTCAAGTCGTCAAAAAAAGCTTAATTCAAAACACAATCCCAATCTTCATCGAATTAAAACGTCTACTCGAGAGCAAAAACAGCCCGCTTACCGGATCCCTAATGGACTGTCTAAGAATCCTCCTCAAAGATTACAAAAACGAGATCGAAGAGATGCTTGTTGCCGATAAACAGTTACAAAAAGAACTCATTTACGATATGCAGAAATACGAGTCGCAAAAAGCAAAATCAACCGCCGCTGAAGCGGTTGATAAGGGTGTGAATGTGAACCTGCACACGAGTTCGAAAGTGAGTTCAGCTGTTGCTGGTGCGTTGGCTGAAGCCACGGCTAAATCGGTTCTGCGAGATGTGAACCAGGGTGCGGGGACTCCGTCACTTAGCGCCATGAACGTGCCCAAACTAAAGTCGTCGGCCGGTGGTACGGTCCGGCACACGGGGCGGCCGGCGGCGGTGCTTGAGTCGTTAAGGAGGAGACAGTCGTTTGAGGTAGATGATGAGAGTTGACTTTGACTATTTGGTCAATGTTGTTTTGTTCTTGTAGCGTTTTTTATGTCCTTTTCATAAATGTAAATTTTGTATCATACTATTGTTTCAACGGCTTGTTAATCAATATATTGACGTTAAATCGATCGTATTACTCGTTGATTAGTTAATCAATATGTTGACGTTAAATCGGTCGTATTAAAAACAAAACAAGATAATGCTATATATTTTACAAAAGCTTAGTATATAATTTAACATTAAAAAACTGAAATTTGGCTCAACCAGTCCAGTTTACTGGTTCAACGTATTTAATTTGTGGTTCAGCTTAGTAGCATTACTAAACTGGTTCTATGATTGGTTATCGGTCTTAACCTGTCCCAAAGCATTTTCCCTAAGTTAAAACAAGTTGGTGCTGATAATCAAACCATTGGGTCTTAGTATTAAAGTTATAAGTGAAATATTAAGGGTTTATAAGGCCAGAGGGAGTCGTCCTGGAGTTTTCTACTCGTTTCCGCTTTCATGTCAGCGTTACATCAGTTTTCCTCGTTTTTTCTCACTTTTTCCCATTTTGCGTGGTGTCATTCTACTTTTTCCCACTCCCCCCGCTTTTCGTTTTTTGTCTTCGACAAAATTACTGATTGTGTTCTTAAATATAATTTAACTTGTTGGTATTGTCCTTTAGATTCAAAAATTACTAGGAGTGTCCTTTATTTGAAAAGTTTGTACAAGTTAGAATATATTTGAAGGACACAGTCAATAATTTTGTCTTTTTCTTCCTTTTCACCTCCCTACTTTTGGTGAGCTTTCCTTCTCCCCGCACCCCTCCCCGGATCCGGGGGTGGTGTTTCCATCCGGCCCCGACTTCTTCTAGTAACCACTCCCTGTGCTCTAAGAATTTGATAAAAAAAAAAAAAATTGGTTTGGTGTTAGATCGATCTGTTTAAAACAGTCAAATCAAGGCCGACTTGTGCATTTTGTCTTATTATTTGGTTCATCAAATCCATTGATCTTTGTTTGTATGGCTGATCTTTGAGTGCTGAGCAATCTTATAAGTTATTATGTAAGGTTATAAATTTAAAAGATTATTTTATATGTAATTTTAATTAAAACTTATGCTTTGACATTTTTTACTTGACATTGCTAAGAGGATTGTAAATGAGGAAAGTTGAACCGGCTCGACTTTTTATAACAGAGCTGATTTCAATTTGAGCTTTTTCTCGTTCTTTAGTAAGCTTTGAGCGAACCACTAACGTGAGGTTTTTAAACATCCCTAATTTCCGGTTTATAAGATTGTACGTTTTAGTTATATCAATATAAAACACTTAATATTATACTTTTTTTGTTTTAAGTTTAATCATCTAAAAAAGATTAAATTGTGAACTCACATTAGTTCTATTATGCTTCAGTTGATTTATTATGAATGGTCATTATCATTTGATTGATAAATGGTACGTCACGTCAAGTTAATATTAATGCTTAAATGTGTATATTGATAATTGGTTATTTAAATCATCAATTATACTATATAACAATTTACAACTTCTTAGCTACACTAAAGTAACACCGTTAATACGCCGTTAAACTCACACCTTCACATCTCTTCTTCCCACCGTTGCACCCCCACCCTGCTTCCATCCCCATTTTCTATCGACATTTTCTTCACCGCCACTGTTTCCTCTTTGTAACTGTGCTTCTCCTACATAACAACTTCTACTATCACTATAATCGCTGCAATGGATGCACTAATTCTGGTTCTTTTTTGCGATTGGTTGCCATGGGCGGTTGTGTTTCTTACATACGCGACTCTGGCTTATTCTCCTTCATATCACTTTCGTTTTCGTCGCTCTTTCTATGCTTGGCGATAATGGCGATTTTCATTCCTCAACGCATTCTCGATTTAGGTCAGTAATTTTGTTCCTTCTATGTTATCGTCTTTTGGTTTATTTGTTGATTGCATTCGAATCGTCTCCTGGTTTCGATTTATTTCTCATCGATTGATGCTATGAATGGTAATTTAGGTCAATGTTTATTGTTGTCGGTTTTTGGTTTCATGATTTGGGGGTTTTTAGACCGCATTGTTCTATGTTATCGTGTCTTGCTTTATTTGTTGATTGCATTCGGATTCATAAGCTGGTTGTGGTTTCTTTATGATCGATTTATGCTATGAATGTTGATATAGGTCAATCTTCGTTGTTTTCGGGTTTTGGTATCATGAATTGGTGGATATTTATTTAGACTGCATATGTTGTTTTATGATGTTTTGGTTGGCTTGATGCAAGTGATGCTACTTTAGTTCATTGTTTTGAATTTTTCACTTCAGGATTTGGTTATGGTGAGTATAGTTTGAGGGGTTTAATGATTTTGACACTTTACTGAGCATTTTATGTGTCGATTTTATTGGCAGTTTTAGGATCATGTGAGTCTTGAAATCTTCATGCCGTGTTTGGTGTCCCTTAGTCTTTTTTGGTTGGAATTATTATGCATTTTTTTGTAATAGTTTTATGCAGTGTATATTTGTTTGGTACTGATTTCATATGGTCTATCAGTAAGTATAGTTTCATGATTCATGAGATTCTTGAGTCATTGTCTTCATAACACCATACACCACTTACATAGGTTCATGGTGAAATTTATATTGTAACAGAACATGAAAAAACTGAATTCAACATTACATTATCTTGGTAATTTAGCTATTTGTAGCTATTATAACTTAATAACTTTGCTATTCGTTATTTCTTAAATGGATGTGAATTAATAGAAAATGTTTTCGCTCTAAGTTTACTGAATTTGCATGTGTATATCCATGTTTTCATAGGTACCCTTGGAACTTATTGCATATGCATCTGTACCACAAAATTGTTTAATGTAACTTATCTTTCTGTATCTATGTTCATAGGTATCCTTGGAAGTTATTGCGCGTTGCTGTTGTTTGGCATAAAAGGTTTGTCATGGTTTACTATTTATGTTTCGAAACATCATATATTAAGTTTGGGTTGTTGTGCGTTTATTGTACTTACTTTGTATGCTATGATTGATTAATAGTCGTAGCTTTTATTATCGTATGTAGCTTAATAGGTAGTCGGCCGTGACCCGTGCAATTGTTACTTCAGCCTCATGTTAGCCAAATCTAAGCGACGTTTGTGTTTATATAATTCTGCTTGAATGTGGCTTACAATTTGGTTCAGTGTTGGATATGTATATATATTGTATTGTTCAATCCTTTAAAGTGATAAACCATTCAAGAAGTGAAGAAGATGAACCATGTAATTGTGAGTGCATTGTAATTGTTTCAATGATTTCAAAATATGTAGGCCCATATATGCCTTTCTTCATGATTGAAACCGGGAAAATTAACCTTCAAATTGCTTTAATGAGGTATATATGGATCTCCAGCAACATTCATAGGTATAAACTGATGGTTTTATGATATGAACACATTGTTGGATCATAATTGCAGGGTAAGATGAAGGTGAAGGGCAGTTTGAGTGCAGCCCAGAAGTTCACACCTGACATCTTTCCTAAACCCTCAAAAGATGTAAGCAAGATTTTTCAATATTTTTGTTAATTTGTAATGAGAGTGTTTTTTTTTTTCATGTGATTTGGTTTCATATCCTTGATTATTATCTTTAGTTTTCATTGAATATGAAGATTATTCATCTGTTATAATGTCATTGACTACGGGTTATCTGATTCATGTTCTGATTTGGCTAATTTTGACAAGAATCCTGTAAGTGTCAAGTACGAGTTTAGAAATCAACAAACCATGATAACCAGGTTTGTTGGGTTGGTAGGGCCGGTCAAACTAGCTAAGACGATATTTGCCTAACTGTTTTGGCATGGCGCAACACGCTTGCGGAATCTACTAGTTCTTAACAAAAGTTAACAAACCCAACAATATCTAAACCCCTAATTCTCTCATCTTGCAAAGAAAAAGCCCTAAGCTTTCTACATTTTTTACACCAAATTTCATCTTTTCCAAGATCCTTTTCCAACCTTCAACAAAGATGCATATAATAACTCATTCCATGTGTCGGGTACACCCGGTAAACACCAATGACTGCAATCTTGTGCTGCAATTCTTTGATCTAATGACATGGTTTTGTAACTCGTTCTGTAAATCGATGGATGACCGTCTTTTCTGTAATCTGTTAGCCTGCTAATGTTGAGATATATAACTGGAGTTTTAATAACGCGCAACATGTTGTCAAAAGAGCGCATCTTTGATGGGTAATTAGTCAAATGACTTGTATTAAAGATTGGTTCAGTTTCTTTGTGACATTGCCCTCCTGAGTTCCATTGACCTCCCCTGCAAACAATGATACACATAGTTTCAGACTTTGACTTTTTTAGTCAGACCCGGTATCAATCAAATGCTAATTTGATGAGCATTTTCTTAAAGAATCCAAACACATAAATTTCTATGTGGAGTAAACACCGTACGCCTTCGTTGTAGTCATCAAGATTCGATCGAACTTGATTGGTTTCACGTAGATTTTGGAGTTGAATCCAAGCTAATTTGACCACATATATGTAATGTAATTAACAATAACTATTGTTTAAAATGAATTAAAATACCTAAAATGTGTGAGTGAATAGCCTCTAAAGATAACTTGAGTTTTATTTGTGTCAATGTTCGTATCTATCCATCGGGCCCACGTGGATAAAGCGCGCGTGTATGCATCTAGAGCCTTTGAGTCTTGGGTAAACATGCTTACCTTCTTGGTAATAATCTTCCCTGTTACCGTATAAGTAAACAATTTAATCCAACTTCTATTTAACATGTTAAAAAATGATTATATATGTTAACGTTGCGCGATATGATTATTGAAAGCAATGATTCTCACCCTTTGGAAGTTTTCTCATGAGTCCACCAATGTCCCGTGTTAAAGATCAAAATATCAGCATCTTGATACATCGAAGTTGTACGATCCATTAAATCCAATCTTAACGTCTCATAAGAACCGTTTTTACCTTTGAAAGATGATTCCCTCACAAGAAATGGAGAACTTACAAAATCCACAGTACAGTTATAGTCCTACACAATTAATAACAATAAGCATTTTTTGATTCATTACTCAAAGTCCAAAAGTAGTTTGACTTTCAAGGTCAAATGGTCAAAGTTTCGCCCTGCAAATTGGTATGCGATTTCTACAACTTTTAAGAAAAAATCGACAATCACATCAAGATTTCTAAATCAATCTTTCATTAAGAAAATATTGGAGCTAAAATCCATGAAAATTCTGTACCAATATAAAAGTTGAATGTTAGCAGGTTCGACCTCAAAAGTCAAAAGTGTTTCAAATTTGTAGGAGCAAAGATTTACCTCAAATCTGAAGGCGTAAAATCCTTTTTTCTTAAACTCCCTTCTTCCTGATATCTCATAAACCCGTCTTTTGTACTTGAGAGAATGTCGAAGTATGCAAACAAGTGATTCCCACATGTTTCTATTTAAAGAATCTCCAACAAAAACCATTTTCTTCCCTCTTAATCTTTCCAAAAAATCGGTTGCATTCAAACTGCGAAATCATTATTAAAAAGACATGAAGTTAGGACAAAATGTTCATAATCTGATTAATAGATAGATAATCACAGTTTTAAGAGGTTAAATACTCTCTAATTAAAAACATAAAGTACATATTTGATATTTAAGAGGTTAAATACTTTTCAACTCAAAATTTATTAGCACCCACAAAAAGCACATTTTATTGTCGGTTAAAAACTTCATAATAGCATTGTCAAGCGTGTTAAAAAAACTCTAAACCAACATGTTATATTAAGAAACCAAGAAAAATACTAAATTAGCATGCAAGTTGCAATTCTTTAACCACTGAACATCATAATCATACAATTAAGAAGCAGAAAACTTTAAGCATTTATGAGAAAACATGATCATTACCTTGGGATTTCACATCCGAATGGCTGCCATTTCCAATTTACAAACTCATCATCTGGTCTCCGATTAAGACGACAATTAAAATCTCTGTCTACATAAGGGCAAGAACCAGCCGGATAATATGGTTTCGAATCATCTCTCACCCATCTTCCATTAAAATTATCACAATCTTCAAAATTGCTACTAAATTTGCTCATATATTGAGACATTTCACCATGATATTGATCCAAACCGTCTGATTTAACACTCCGATTGCCAATTTCATGAAAAATTGACACTTTTCCTTCATTAGGGTTCATAGCAATTGATCCAAATGTCCCATTTTTCACATCATCTTTGAATTTTATCAAATTGGTATCCTTAAAGTCGAGAACTTTAGCAGAAATTCCATCAAAGCTTCCATTTGTAACATTTCCAGTGAAATTTTCTAATTGGGTATTTTCTTTTCCATCAATACCCAATAAATTCAATCTAGTATCAAGATGAGAACCGTTTGATTCAACACTGCTCTCAGTAACAATTTTTTTAGGATTTTGTTCTAATTGGGTAGAATTTTTTATAAAAATTCTATCTTTGCTAGTATTATTATTGAACACTTGGAAGAAAAGCTTATCAGAATTGGGATTCTTGAAAGGGAAAGTAAAAAATAATACAAATATGAAAATGAAAAATGAAACCAATCCAAACCCGAATCCAGAAACAACTTTTTTTCTTGAAGATGCACAATTTGGAAAGTGATCTGAGATTGCAACAAGTTTCTTTAGGTTCATGGTTGGCCAAATGATTCAAGAAATCACACTCAGTGACTGTTTTTGTGAGTGAAAATCAATAAAAAGCATAAAGTTTGAGTGAAGATGCTGTTTAGAAACATTAAAATTACAATGTTGTTAAATCAAAATGAATATTTGAAAGTATTAAACTGAGTTGTGTGTGAGTGAAGGTGTTCTTCGAGACAATTTGCAGATTGCAGGAGCAGAGATAGGCTGCATGCGAAAAAGGAAGGGCCAAATTACAATATTACCCCAAAGGAGAACATACAAGAATTTTTTTTTTTTTTTTTTTTTTTTTTTAACAGCGCAAGCTTGCCAACAAATCTTTATTTAAGACGTACATTTTGATTATTTGCCAGCAGTTTTAAGTCTCAAACATACCGAAAAAGTATTAATTTCATCCTTTAATTTATCATTATTTATTATTATTTTCGGTAAAAATAAAAGTTAATACTCTAGGACTAATTATTAGATGATTATCGAACAATTTGATATATGACACTTATAACATCATTTTTATTTAAAAAAAAAAATTCTCCCTCCGCTTCTATTCTAGGGGCATTCATAGTCACATTTTGTTATAACACGCTTACATCATTGGTATTAACGTTTCCTATTATTATCCGTAGTCATACGTTAAGTTATTAAAATTTCAAAAGTAATTTTTACACCTAAACTTCATCTAAATCTTATTTTTACAGAAATTAAACTTACATCTTTTTTATAATAGAAAATCAAATTATGTTATATGTACAATACCAAGCATATTATGATATACATTTAAAATTGTGTTTTATATTTTGTTACACATATATTAACATATATTATTAGTTTTTTCTATATAGAATTATAACATTAACTAAAAATAAATGATAGGGGTATTTTTGAAAACTGAATACGGAGACCTTCTGAAACGGTGCGGGTGGAGGACACGTGGGCACGATGAAGATACAGACATATGCTAACGTGTGCACGGGACTTCGTGTGCCACAAAAGCCCACAACATATAACAATTTTTTATAAGCAAGCCTACAACATAACATGTTTGGTTCTTTGGTTCAGTTCCCATCTATTATCGCCACCTTTTTACACCTATCTTACTTATTGGAGGTGTCGGATTTCTGATCAGTGATCCCATAACTCTAATTCTTTTTTTTTTTTAACAGCTAATCTAATTTATTTCTACTCCTAAATTACACCAATATTCTCCTCTTGTTTGGGATTGAACCCAAGACCTCCCATCTAAGAGGCAAGAGCCTCTACCAAGTGGGCTAGTCCCACATTAGCCCATCACTCTAATTCAATTTGTTTGTTCTTTCGGGTTTTTTTTTTTTTTTCATTAATTAATGGTGATCCTTGTTTTTGGATTTGTTTATAGTTTCTTTTTTAACTGCAGATGATCTCACGTGTTAATCTATCATGCTTGAGGCGATGTCTAAGGTCGATTCTCGACCGTCGTGGGATCGTACCCCCTGATGCGCGAGACTGGATGGAATCTATGAACCTTCATCCCATGTCGAGTTTGAACCTCGGAATATAGCTTTGATTGGATTCTTTACCTACATGTCCTTCAGACTGTTCAATTAAGCGGAAATTAAACTTGCGTCTCCACTGGGGAGAGCAGGCTGGCCTCTAGCTTTTTATTAAACCAAATTCTGAGGACTGGATTTGTTTATAGTTAACCGAAGTGATTATAGTTCTTTGTTGAATCAAAGAAATTCGAAGTGATGATGTAGGCAGTGACAACGATGATAAATGTGAAGGACCCATGAGTGGATATCAAATTATACATTTATATGGATTATACATTTATATGTGTAGGGGATCCTAGTAAAAATTGATGAGTTATAATAAAATTAAACTTTTAATCCGTCAAATAATCCAGAAGTAACTGTATGTAGACAAAATAAAGGGGTAGTTCCAAAAGTACCATTTTGTATATTTTCATATTACAAATTTATAAAAAATATAGTGAGATGTGTATGTGGTATATTATTGATTAGGCCTGTAAACGAACCGAACGAACACGAACAGAGGCATGTTCGTGTTCGTTTATTTAACTTTAACCGAACATG
>WOUH02000014.1:712117-733228 GCA_009936405.2 Stevia rebaudiana
ACGTCTTACATATTATTTATATTGTTTAAAAGCAACAAGATAATAACAAATAAAAGATAAATCTTAACTTAAAATAAGATTAGAGATACTCGAAAGGAATATTTAAATTGATTTGGATAATAATTCAATTTTCACGCCTTGGGTTTCATGCCACACATCCCTCAAACTTGGATAAAACTTTAAATCACATATTGTGTTTCAAAAGCACCTTGCTACAGTACCGAACAAGGTTACGTGTCAGGTTGGCGACATGACATGTCAATGTATCAAATACTAAAATGATACCGGTTAGGTTCATTAAAAGTTAAACTCGAGTCGATTCATACTAATAAACAATTTTAAAATTTGAATGTCTTAAAACAATTTTGTTAATCTAAAACTTCAAAATCAAAGAGTTGCGCTAACAAAAGTTGTCGGCGAGGCAAAATCACATACGACATCCGGGTTCAAATTTGGTTCGTGCTCGCACGCAGTTAATTTGATCAAGAAACCTTTGTCTCTATCGTTGATACCGATTCGATGAAAGAAACGTGGAAAAACATCTTTCGTAACTCAATAATTTTTTAATTTTCGCGATTTTGCCAGTTGGGTCGCCATAAATTTGACCCCTTTCACCGCTAATAGCGATGAACAGATGCTCCTCATTTATTACAATCGTTCATAATAACTACAGGAAGAAATCATTTCTCTTCAACCACTTCTTCACCCACTACGATCCTCTATTTACTGCTACTTTCCCTCAATCTCGTCGATTTTCTTGTAAGTTGGTTCCGTTTTTAGTAGATTTTCCTTGATCATAGCCTGTTAAAAATCGATTATTTTTGTTTTCTTGGACTGATTTGATGATCCTGCATATGTAATTGTTTAAGATTTAGGGTTTGAGGTGGGAAAGTGTTAAATTATTGTTGCATTTGTGATTGGACTTCCAAGTGTTCGACAAAATGCTTGGTTCAATAAAGCACAATTATGCGTCTTTGATAATTCTATCTTTTCAACTATTTACCATGAATGATTAAAACATGATTAGGAATAATTGTTTCATTATTCCTAACTGATTTTGGTACTTAAACCATCCTTTGTGCTCCGTAATATTAATTGGTTGCATTGATGGAGTTATATAGTTACAATCTGTGGTTATGAACATATGATTAGCCCTCTTTGTATGTTAAAGAAAAATTTACAACACTAGAACTCAAAATTGATATAGATAACCAGTATCTAAAATGTTTAATATTGAAATTATGTACAATCTGACCATGTGTCCTGTAGCAAACAGTTATTCAAGATTATGATTATACCTTGCATTAAGGGTATTTTTTTTTAAGTGAAGTTTTTTTATTTTAATTTTTTTAATTTTTATTGGTTCAGGTAGTAGCACAATCATGGAGGTTATCAAATCAATTGAAAATCATAAAAATGTTGCTCTCAAAGCTGCTGAAAAAAGTTATGGTTACAATCATCTAGTTTCTTCTGCTTGGAAAATATCTCTTATGTTATCCAATCATGACCAAAAAACTGTATGAATTCAAAATACTATAAGGTTTTTAAAAATATATTACAAGTTTATAACTTATAACCTTTTAACCTACCATCTCTCTCATTTTTGCAGGTTGACGAACCCACTGAGAATGGAAGTCTGTATGGTGCTAGAATAGGTGTTGTGGCTAAACCATCTGCTGAGTTTGTGGCGGGAGTACTAGCGGTATGGTTGAGTGGCGGTGTTGCAGTGCCGCTAGCATTAAGCTATCCAGAAGCTGAACTCTTACATGTCATGACTGATTCGGTTTGCACTTAAATCTTGTATTTTTTTAATTTTTTTTGTACATTTTTTATTGTGTGATAAATTCACGTTTATAAAAAGCGTGTTTTTTTAGGATGTATCGATGATTTTGAGTACCGAGGACCATAGTGTGCTTATGCAAAAAATTGCAGCTCAAACCGCGGCTCAGTTTTCTTTGATACCGGATGTTTCTGTTATTGATGGCAGTGATGGTGTACTTCAGAAAGAAATTCAGTTTTCTAATAAAGTAAAAGGTGTTTATTCATTTTATTAATATATAATTTCTTGGGGGCAAAATGCAAGAATCAGAAGTGATTCTTTTTCAAGATTTTAGCAACTGACTTTCAATTGATCATAAAGTAGAAATTACTCACTCACACTTTTACTGATTTTCCAACCTGATTAAATCTAATTACTGATTGCAACAGCGAATGACATGTTCAACCGATAGCAATTAGCAAGTCGCCTTTTTTTAATCAAAAACTGTTGGCGAGAATTTTTAATTTTTTTTTAATCAAAAACTGTTGGCGAGAATTTATTTTTGTAGTAGTTGGCATGGAAAACTATCAACCAATGCCAATAATTTTACAAGAAAATTTAGTGAAAATGAAGTTGGTTACTACAATCACTAATAAACTGTAAATGTGTTTTCATTTGTGCTTATTTGAAATTGCCTGCCAAATTGTGTAAAAATTGTAATTTTCGAGCATTTTGCTCAATTTCATATTATTAGGATATCAATTTATTTTTTTAGTTCCTGAATTTGCTGTTTTTTTTATACAGGTGATGATCCAGCATTGATTTTGTATACTAGTGGTACAACTGGGAAACCTAAAGGAGTTGTTCATACACATAACAGCATTTTAGCACAGGTAATTGTGTCTACTTTTCTATAAAAAGAAACACTTGACAAAAAGAAAACAATATTATTATTTTGAAAAAAAAAAATTGTCGGTAGGATTGTAATTGTTGCTTTATTGCTTAATTTCAGGTGAAAACATTAGCAACAGCTTGGGAATACACATCAAATGATTGTTTTCTGCATTGCTTACCATTACACCATATCCTAATTAAATATTGCAATATATCTGCTACATGTTAATACGTTAAACTTGTTGATTAATATTTATCACATTTTTTTCTTTGATCCTTAACTTTATTATACATGTGCATGGACTCTTTAATGCATTGTTTGCTCCTCTTTATGCTGGTTCCATGGTTAGTTATTACAGTTATTAAGTTATTAGCGGTTGGTTAAGTGCTATTAGCAAGCCAAAGTTTTTAATTTTTTATATTTATATGTATTCAAGGTTGAATTCATGCCAAAGTTTAGTGTAAGCGGTATCTGGAAAAGATGGCTTGAATCATACCCAAAAGATGGAACTAAACTAAATGATGCAACAACTGTATTTACAGGGGTATGTCGTTCATTTTTCCCTTTATACATTTTTATTATTATGCACATTATATTAAATAAAAGAAAACAGTGTATTGTTTAACTTTTGTTTCAAATACCATCTATTTTGGGTAAAGTTTTGTGTTTGTTCTTATGTTATTTCCAATCTTCCAGTCATATGTACATTACCAATTTACAATAATCTGTTCTTTGTAATAAATATAAATATTCAAATTTCTTTTCATTTTATGGTTTTTAGGTTCCAACCATGTATGCGAGGCTGATACAAGGTTATGAAGCAATGGATCCAGATTTGCAAGCAGCTTCTGCTTCAGCTGCAAGCCAGCTGCGTTTAATGGTGATTACTTAAATTGATTTCTTATTTCTTTAACTTAATTTGTTTCATTGGTCTTCTTTCAGATATTATATTATATTATTATTAACTTGGTATATCCAAATTTATATTATTTTAATAAATGTTTTGAATAGATGAGTGGCTCCTCAGCTCTACCCCTGCCGATTATGCAACAATGGGAAGCCATTACTGGACATCGATTATTGGAAAGATATGGCATGACAGAGGTAAACTATACATAATATATATATATATATATATATATATATATATAGAGAGAGAGAGAGAGAGAGAGAGAGAGAGATAGAGAGAGAGAGGTTCATTGGGGAACCATGTGTTTCACATGCGAAAAACACATAAAAACTCGTTTTCACATGTAGAGAAAAACATTTTTACATAATTTTTTCGGATAGTTTTCATATAAACACACGTAGAAGCAGTTGCAACAAAAAAAAAATAAGAAGTACAAAAATAAAACTAAAAACAACATTTTTTGTTTATTAAAACGGCGTCTTCATGTAAAAGCTCCAAAAACATTATATAAAAAAAAGTTCTTTTTGCATGTAAAATCGGGTTTTTTATGTGTTTTTCGCATGTGAAACACATGGTTGATGGGTCCCCGATAAACCTTTCCCTATATATACCGGCTAATTAATGGATGATTAATTAATTAATGGTAATCTTTATAATGATTATGGGCTAATTGTGATTCTAGTTTGTTATGGCAATTTCAAATCCATTAAAAGGCATAAGAAAAGGAGGCACTGTAGGCAAGCCCTTTCCAGGCGTGCAGGTTAGCAAAAATTATTAATCAGGATTTCATTTTGTTTTTTTTTTTTAATATTCAGAATATACACAAACACATAATTCAAGAAAATGAATTTAACCAGTTAATTTTTCGGTAATTATAGGTAAAGATTCTTGCAGATACCGATGGTAATGAGGGTGTTGGTGAACTTTGTATCAAAAGCCCTTCTTTATTTAAGGAATACTGGAAACGTCCTGAGGTACATAAATGTTTATGTCTTCATAAAATTATGTTATAATGCGACACATGTTCTGATATAATATTGAATCAGTTAAAAATGTTAGGTTTCCAAAATTAATATTTTTGTCATGTATGAGTTTCATCAACAAAGTGTTGTCCAAGTCGGTTTTAAAATTTACCGACCGCGATCTTTTTAGATGAGTTGACTTAATTATTAAAGTTATATTATCTTTATAATTTGACACCAATTATTTAAAATTTTGAAACTGTTAGGTAACCAAGGAGTCATTTATAGAGGGTGGGTTTTTCAAAACTGGTGATGCTGTTAAAGTAGATGAAGATGGATATTATGTAATTTTGGGACGTAAGATTCGTTCAATATTCTTCTTTTATAATTTTATTATCAGTACTTGTTTTTCATATCATTATAATTAGTTAAATACTCATGTGACATTTTTATTCTGCAATCAGGTACCAATGCTGATATTATGAAATCAGGTGGATACAAATTGTCAGCATTAGAAATTGAGGCAATTCTTTTAGAAGTAAGTTCCCTAAAATTATTATCCATTAAATAATAATAAAATGAGATGCATTTTACATTATTTAAAATTCTTATTAATTGTATGCAGCATCCCGCCATTTCAGAATGTTGCGTGTTAGGGTTACCAGATAAAACTTATGGAGAAGCTGTAACCGCGATAATTGTGCCAAATACAGAAATAAAAAAAATACGCGAAAAAGAATTAAAGCCTGCAATAACCTTAGATGAACTATCTTCATGGGCTAAACAAAAACTTGCACCATACAAGGTATGAGACTAAAGTCATTACATATTTACACCAGGAAAAAATAAATATTCATATATTTTTCATTTTAGATTTTAAATCAGAGTTATGTAAAGTTAATATGAGCATGTAGAAATTTACTGATTTTTTATTACCATCTCCAGGTACCAACTCGATTATTTTTATGGGACTCGTTGCCTCGAAATGCCATGGGAAAGGTAAATTAAATACTTTTTTTTTAGTTTGTATTACATACTATGTCATGTGCTTAATAGATTACACATATTATTTTATTTCACTAATAATTTTAATTTCTTGATAAATTAGTTTAGGAGTTTTTAGGCGTTTTAGTACAATTTGGTCTAGTGATCCTTGGACATTTTTTCCTTTCTTTAAATTTTATTCGTTATAAAACATGACCGAATTGATTGATTTATATCGAAACGGGTCAAAATACGCCTATCAGGATTTGATAAGATAAATCATAATTATGTCTAACTGGTAATAAGTACAAATATGGATGATAACAAAGAATTGCATACTCCTTAGTCCTTATTTTAATTAATATGACCTGTTGAGGGTTGTTTAGATTAAATTTATGAATTAGCAACCACCCAAAACCTGAATTATCATTGTGTGTTTTTTAGGTGAATAAAAAGGAGCTGAAGACAACATTGGCTGCTGAAGAACAATAAACCAATTTCGTCATTTGTTTTCTGATCTAACTTATATTTACTATGGGTATACTTTATAAATAGATATTATCATGTCAATTTGTAAGACATGTTGTAAACGTTATGCGACAGTAATTTATTTTTAATTTTTTATAAGGGTGACATGACGACATTGTGCTGTAGACAATATAACACACATAGGTATATAACAATGGAGTATGTATACACATACTAAATTTAGGAATGATGTTTTGTTTTGTTTTTATTGCGACAAAACAAGTGGGGTTAATTAAAGAAATATGGGCGCATATTAAGGAATCCACACTTGCAATTGTTAAGATAGCATAAGATGGATTTTTGCTTATTCACATCATTTCTAAGTGTATTGTTTTATTTATTTATGGATATTATGTTTATCTATAGAAAATGTTTTCCTTGTTATATAAATAAAATGATATTAGACTTTGTTATAAGAAATGGACTCAATATTGGATTCATCTAACCATCATTATTTATATGTTCTAGTTAAGCATTATCATCGTAAAGTTTAGAGATCCGAGTATTACACGAGTTTGCAGATGGATTTTATGTAATATTATAACATCTTTATAAATTTACACAATTGAAAAAAAAATATTACTTGAAAGTTGAAACAAAATAATGTCAAAGGACAAAAATACAATTTACAAATCTGTAAACATCTATTTGTATACAACATTTGTTGTTTGATCAAAATTTTACCATTTTCTCAAGTTTCAGCAACTTATCGTCATTTATAGTTTTACTCGAGATAATGGTACAATAGGGAAGAGGTTTAATGCTTCCAAAAAGATGGTTAATTTGATTATATGTTAGTTCTAGACATGAGCCAATTCAAGTTCATTTATATATAAAATTCCTATCAGAGGCTGACCCGAATAAAAAATCTAACAAATTTGTTAATTTGCAAAGATAATAATATACAAAAGAATTTAAAAAAATTCGGTGTATATAGTACATTAGTACCAACAAAGTTTTTCAACAGCCGTTAAATCCTCAATTTAAGGGGACAAATGGACAATTATAGCTTTCACCCTCTTTTACGCAAAGATCCATGCATGATGCACCTTTCTCAACCCCACAATTTTTGCACATGAGTTGTTCATGTTCTTGTTTTACTTGCTTTTATGAGAACATACTAAATCACTATATATAAAAACTGATCAACAACGGATACACTATAATATATTAATGCTTTTATAAATAATGCATTTAATATTGAATACCTAGTCCAGTGAATAAGCTACTAATTATAATGATTCTAAAATGTTTAATGGTTGTCATTTAAATCCATCCATATAAGTTATGGGTTAACCCGCTAACATGTGAACAACTTGACAGCAAATTTAGAACCCCAAAACACAATTACAACATGTGAACACATTTGACTCGTTTGCATAAACATGTTACACAAGTTGTATAGAAGTAAAATTATTTTAAGTCTTTCATGTTACAATTGACGTTCTGATATATAAATAAAATATAGTTAATGTTCAGATTCATCAACTATGATCACCAATTCAAACCGAGTAACCTGTCAATCTGTATCACCCTTGTTTTTTTATACCTTTTAAATTTTCCCAGATCGATCAGTTATCATCTTATTTACAGTAAATGAACTTGTTTTGCTTAAGATTATAGTTGACAATTTAAGGACTTTCATATAATTTATACTATGTTATAATACATATGAGAAGGACAAAAAGGTAATTTTATCTAATCTATAGAGTTTCAAGTCATTACAATTTTCAAAACATATGATACAATTAAAGCTAAAACGAATATAATCAAATATGGTTAATTTAACTTCAATTAGTGAAAGGCTTTGTATCAATGAGTGAACCCCAGAAATCATATATGTAACAAAAACAATATTGATTTGCGTGTAAATTGTCTTTTATAAGTATCAATCGACCATTAAAGCATAAGCGAATGATGATTTAAACCTACTAATAATGGATACTAAGAGAGTAAGAGGATCTTGATACGAACAACCACCTAATCAAACTTGAGTAACAATAACGCCATCTTTATAGGGTTTCTATAAACTAACTATTTGTTTAATTTGTTAATTAATTTTAATTTTAAGATAAGAAAATAAAACCTAGATACCCTTTGTTTGGAGCTTCAAACATCTAACATAATACAAACAAAAGCCTTAAACACACTTAATATACATGTTTACAAGTATACTTTCAAGTTCCGAACCTATTACAACATCATAAATAAATCTATAATAAAAACCTATCAACACCACAAACGACTTCTCTATCACCACACATCAAACCAAACTGAACTAAATTAACACCACCCGACATCGAGCCATTGGATCAGTTTCTTGATTCACCAACACTCGTTCTTCATTCTTTCATTCGGGTTTCAAATTGATCATATACGCCTACACAATAATATGAACCATTCTTGAAAACACCTTATATTTTCAAGATTCTTCAAGAAGTCGATCATGATGGAGAACTTTTGAAAAGACTTTGCATTTCATCCTTTACAGATCTTGCTCTTTGTAATTCTCCAATCGGGTCATTACCGTTGCTCGTTTTGGGCTCATTTTTCACCATTTCATCAACACATGGGCCGTAGGCCCAACTACACAACAAGAAATAGAACAAATTCACAAAGCTCATGATAGCAAGAACCCAATAATAACTGTCATAACGACCTTGGTTAATGTTAGTTGCGATCCAACCTTCTTTCCCGCCATTTCTTGTTACTCGTTCGATCGTGCTTAATATAAGACTTGCCAATAAATTAGCAACCGCCATTCCTAACAAGAAAAGAGAAGCTGCAATGCTAGACATACTTTTAGGAAACTCGGAATAATAAAACTCGTTTTGACCGATCGCGCTAAAAGCTTCGGCTAATCCATGTAAGCAGTATTGTGGGACCAACCACATTGCTGACATGACGATAACCGCTTGCGGGTTGTTAAGTAACCCTTGTTTAATCGCATGTTTTCTTCTAGCTTGTTCAACAATGGCGGAAACCACCATAGCCATAGTAGAAAAAACCAAACCGATTCCCATTCTTAATTTAACACCAATATGAACCGGTTTTCCTCTTATCTTTGATGCAACCGGGATAATAACGCGGTCATATAACACGACCCACAATGCAAGAACCGCGATTGTGAAAAAAGCAAAGGATCCAGCTGGAATTTGGAAACTTGGTCCCATGTGTCGATCCATGGTGCTTGCTTGAATTACTGGAAATGAAGATTGACTAACGTTAATCGACATCATTATTCCTGAAGACCATATTGGTAGAACTCTGATTAGTGATTTTAATTCTTCGGTTTGTTCGACGGTGCATAAACTCCATGGGTCAGATGCAATTCCATCTGGGGTCAAGTCTTTTGGGTTCTGAATGATGCAAGCTTTGTTCAAGAACCTACATAAAGATTTAAAGATCTTATCTTTTAGCAAAACTTGCATAATTGTAATCCATTTAAATCATATATAGTATACATATTTCTAGATAAATATATATATACATTCTAAATTAGTAAAAAGATTTTGTAAAAGAATAGAGTATCATACAAAGGAATATCTTTTTATTGTAAAAAAGATACAAAATTAAAATATATACGCATATTTTTTTATTATATTTCGAGTTGGCTCGAGTTTTGTACCAGCCGAACTTCATCTCACTTTTCCAGCTCGTTAAAAAAATCAAGCATAGTTGTACAAAACTTAGACAACTTGAAATTTAATGAAAAAATTTATATATTTTTTTTAAATTTCTTATCTTTTTTCAAACTTGAGTCAACTTGTTAGCAAGTTTTTGAACAAGCCGAGTCAACTCATTTAACCCAAGAATTATAAAAAAAGGGGCCTCAAACCTCAAGAGAAATGGTACCTTAATCTCTTTGTTGGCAATGAATCGGGTGAATCTTTATGATATTGCCATCCATCAGAATTTGGTGGTTGAGAAGGTAATTTTCTGTTCTTATAAGCAACAACAATCACTTGTAGAAAGCTAGTAAATATGCTTTTTTTAACTTTCATTTTAACATAAAGTCTTGAAGCAACAAAGAACAAAATTGTCGATAACAACATAAGAATTGCAGGAACCCCAAATCCCACCTTCCATCCTGCATGATCTTGAATATAAACAATGCCAGTGAACGCGATTAAAACCGCGGTTGCACCTGCAGCATAATACCACCCGAAAAAGCTTTCTAAAGCGCGTTCGTTGTTTGGATTGTTTTTATCGTCTATTTGTTCAGCACCAAATGCTAAAGAACATGGTCTTACACCACCTGATCCCATTGAGATGAATATGAAAGCAAAGATTAAAAAAGCAAATTGAGAATGTGTGGTTTGTTTGCAGGTTTCCGTTAATGGATTGCATTGAGGTGGTTTTAGATGTGGAATCATTGTTGTTAACCAGAGCAAGAACATCCCCTGTTATCACAATAATTAAAAAGGAAAATTAAATGTGTAATTATTATGATAAACATGTGCTAGAATGTTTAATAAATTATAAAGAATGGAGAATCCTTAAAATAATGAAAACATTGCAGGATGTGTCATAACTTTTTACCTGTCACAGATCCCACAAAACATTAGGCCCAAATTACATCATTTGGGCTCCAATTTTTAATTTTTCACTAATTTCAAGATTCTTGCTACTTTATTTCAAGAAACATATGAACTTCAAATTTAAATAACTTTTTATCACATTTCAAGTTTTCCCCTAATTTCAAGATTCTTGCTACTTTATTTCAAGAAACACATGAACTTCAAATGGGTATAGCTTTTTAACTCATTTGGGGGTCACATTTCAAGTTTTCCCCAAATTTCAAGAATTTGGTGACATTTGGGAGTTTCATTCTATTGCAATTTATCATCTTTAAGGATTCCCAACATCTTAGAATGATTTTGTATGCCTTAAACATTGGAAACTACAATGTTTTAACCTTCACCAATTAAAAGAACTGTAAAAGATTATTAAATGCAAGAACTTTATAATCAGAGTGCATAAATCAGGATCATTTGGCAATTCAACAAATTAATATGATGTAGGGCATGTGGACCAAAAACTACAGTCTGTAGAAGCATTTCTATGTGCACTAAACATCTGTGACTAAATTTATTAAATGCTTTCAAAGTCAACCTCAGATATACTGTTCAAAGATCAAAAAGCGACATCAACAACGTAAGATTCACTTATAAATGCAACATTTCGTTCTAAAGTAAATTCACCCCAAAAAGTATAAAATTATCATTTCTTGATAGTCTCCAATCTTACTAAACAACAAAGATTTAGAAACCAATAGTTATTACATTTAAAGATTTAAATTTTTTTTAAAGAAAGATGAAAACTTTACCAGAAGTGAAAAGCAGGAACCCAAACCAATGGTGAGAAACCGACCCAAATATGAATCTGAAAGAAATGCACCCAAAACAGGGGCAAAATTGGAAGCTGCAGTCCAAAGAAAGAGTATGTTTGTGCCTTTAGCAACACCAATCTTGTAATCACTCATCAAATAAAGTATCATATTTGGCACTAATCCATAACTAGCCACCTTCTCAAATGCCTCATTTGCTGCAAAAAGATCCAAATTTCACAATTCCACCAAAAACCCAGATCAAATCAGACACAAAACTTCAAGATTAAAGAAACCCATGATGTAAAATTGTAAAAAGATGCAATTTTTATTTTCAAGATTTAACCTCAACAATGTCGATTATTGCATAGAACATACCTATGATGAAAGGCATGGTGCCTAAACCACCTTTCTTTCTTGTCGAAAGTTGTATTTCATGGTTCAATTCTTCTACTTTTTCCCCCATTTTCTTTGGGTTTTTTCTATTACTCGCAAGACAATGAAAGTGTGGGTTTTCCATTTATATACTGGTGCTGGTTGATGGATTAATTTATTATGGTTTAAAAAATGGAGAAACTATTTATGATGTGAAATTTCTCAAGACTAGAGTGTGGTTGGAGTCATATTTAATAATTTAAATTTTAAAGGGAGAAAGCAATGCTTAGAACAGGAACAAACCGGAAATCCGCCATTATTTCGATTACTAGTTTGAGCTGTCTACGTTACTTTTTTTGTGTTAATTAGTAAACTTATTATGTTTTGATGTAAGCTATTAAGTTAGATAAAATAACAACACTTGAATAAATAAAGTATGGAGTTGTAATAATAGTTACAAAATTGCTAACAAGACTTGAAAAGGAGAAAAAGTCAAAATACTAGAAAAAATTAAAAGACCGGTCTAACCGGACCAGTTACGTCCCAAGTGCTATTCCGGTTCAGATGTGAAAAGGATTGATGAGAAGACATCGTATTTCGTTTTTAAATTTTAGCCTAGATTGAATTTCTTTTTGTATTTAGCTACGGTAAATTAGATAATGTTGTTATTTTTTATTCAATTTACAGAAATTGAGCTGAATTTTACTGGACTGGTGGGACCGCATAAGGGGTTCAAATCCATGTGCATGTACGAAGACTCCGGCCCCCACAAATATATGCATCGAACTACCAATGATCATTAGCTTAACCGGTTAAGGTGAGGTGTGGAGATGTAGGCTTATGCTGAACTTTCTTTGAGGTCCTGAGTTTGAATCCTTTGAGGCGCGCTACCCAGATAAATCTCTGAGTTGCAGGGACTGAATTTCGAACTCGGGCATGGGGCTAATCTAACATAGAGCATAAACTAACATGTCGTTCAAAAAAAAAAAAATATGCATCTAACTCAACCAAATATTTATATTTATATAATATTATTTTGGAACTCTTAGGTTATTTTTTGCTTTTCTGCCTCTAATAAAGCATTACAAAAAAGCGATAAAGGCATTTCTTAAGTTTTTAAAATTTTATTATTTATTTAATTTAACTATTATTAACTCATATTTTGATAATATTGATCATAAAATATATATAAATTTTAAAATTCTTTAAATATATTATTATCTAAATATTTATCTTATGTATTTAAAATATTAAACTGTACTTTTCATTCATGAGGTTTGCAATACTTAACACTTTTAGTCCACCCTTAAAAAAAATCATCCATAACGTTAGAGGCAAAAACTGTTAAGCCTTACAAACATTAGGGACGAAAACTACAGCTTACTATGTTTAAAATTTAAAATTTACTTTTTTTTTATTTGAATAATTACTAACTAAATTTAAGGAATTTTATATTTAAAAATTTTTTATTAAATAATCTTAAAACTCAAACCATAATTTAGAGACATAGAAGTGTCAAACATCAATTTGTTTTGATTATTTGCAAAATAATAATTTATTATATATATATATATATATAACGTTTCAATGAAAAATTTTGGTTGTTGGTTATGTAACTCCGTGTAATACACGGGTTTAAGCTAGTTGTACTTATAAATTAACCCTTTTTATTTCAAATTTATAATCAATAGAGCTTAATATATTACTAGCTTAAAACCCGTGTGTTACACGAGGTTACATACCACTTAAATTTTGTATCACTGAACCATGCTATTGGGATAGAATAATAAAATTATATATATATTTTAAAAACAATAAAATTGAATGAGTAGAAGGTATCTCTAGAGTAGCCTCTTTATCCTATTAAGATAAAGGTAAGGTCTGACTTTATACCACCATTCCCACATCCTATTATTTAGTGTGACTTTATTGGTTATGTTTGTTTGTTTGTTTGAATCATTTCATGTATATTAAGTTAACACTCCAAACAAATAATGTTTGGCACTTATATGGCTATAGAATGGTTTATGGTTTTAAAATTATTCATTAAAAGCTTTTAAATATAAATTTGTTATATTTAGTTGGTAATTATACTTTATAGACAAAAATTATTAAGACTTGAAACCTTACAGACGGTTTCTGTTAACGGCAGACTGAAACTGCTAAGTATTGCAGATCTCATAGATAAGAAACGCAGTTACTTTTTTAAAAATGTAAGATAAATATTTTAACTAGTTAATAATAAATTCAAATAATTTTAAATTTTAAATCTATTTAGAAATATGTCCAATTGTCAACTTATTTCACCAAAAGGTAATAAGTAATAACTATATATTTTGAAATTTAAATCTATTTGTGGGGACATATCTCATATTATATATTTTCTTTTAGCTGGGTTGCTGATATATTAAATATAGTTAGGTATCTTGACCGCTAAAATTAACGATCGACGTCCTTGTCTCTAAATGATTTTGCCGGATAAGTCATCGTCAAGTCATTGTTGAGATCCTTCATTAACTTCCAATCTTTTTTTTCCGACTAAATTGTCGTTTGCGTCCCTAAGGCTTCACCATACTATCCATTTGGGTACTAACTTTTAATTTTCATCCATTTGGGGGCAGTTGTTTGCGTTTTCTCTCCGTTTGAGTCCAAAACACTAACGGATGTTAGATTTTTCTGTTAAGTTTATCTAAAAGACCAAAATGACCCTATGGACTTAAATGGTTTAAAAGCTTTAAATTTTTCTGCTTTTAACCTATTTTGATTATAAAAGGACCTTTATCACAATTAAAACAAACTTAAGAGGGGCTAAATGAAAACTTTTAATTTATTTACTCAATCTTCCTTCATCATCCTTACCAAGATCTGATCTCACCATCTTATCGGTCCACCTCCACCACCGTCCAATTCCACCACCGCCGCCGGCCAGGTCTGGATCTCATCTTCGATTAAGGGCTAACCACCGCAGACCTTCACCTCACCACCGCCGACCTTCACCTTCGATTTAGGGCTAACAACCGCAGACGTTCACCTCACCACAGCCGCCCTTCACCTTCGATTTAGGGCTAACCACCGCAGACCTTCACCTCACCATCGCTGGATTTCGCCTTTCCAAGAGCGCCGCCACTGGCCATCGCCGATGATTACGACGGTAATCGACAATTTCTGACGATTTTGACTTTGAATTAACAGGGGGTACCTCAATATCAGCCTGCATTTTTCTTAGATCTTGAGCTAGATTAAGGGTTGATTCGCGAGCCAATGATGAATCAGAAGCATGTTGAATATGATGAGTATTCAAGATTCATATTGGTTTCGGCAGTGAAACACTTTTCAGAAGCTCATCAAGATTCATACTTACTCAAAGGTTTTCTAAGATCCCCTAATTGGTGTTGAACTTCATCTAAAGTTAGGTTATACATTGAGATTTGTCTTGATAATCCATCAGATTTTGGACCGCATTTTGATCCCATTTTCTCACAAACTAATTACTAATCAATCAATTTTTTTAATTAAAAACTGATAATAGAAATCAAGATGAAAAGCCCCTTCGTATGTATCATTTACATCTTTCTCAAAATGCGTATCTGTATCTTCCGAATTGATGATTGAACGAACTTCTAGGTCTTTGTTTAGCAAAATGCAGAGGTTTTTGAACGAATCAAAGGATTACGTTCGTGATGCCGAAGAAGAACACAACGAAACTTAACCATCTCAGTCGCCGCCACCACCATTGACGGTGGTGGTCTCTTTCTGCTACTCCTCGACCCGGAACAACCCAGCCCTCTTCCCCTTTCTCTCACCTGCGTGCGCTCTCTCTCTCTACACTTTTTCTCTCTCTAAAAACACCCATATCCGTGAATGAGAATGTAAATGAATTTAAAATTTTAATTGAGCCCCCTTAAGTTTGTTTTAATTGTGATGTAGGTCCTTGTAAATCAAAATGGGTTAAAAACAGGAAAAATTAACCATTTAATCCATTTGAGTCCTTAGGGGCATTTTGGTCTTTTAGATAAACTTAACAGAAAAATCTAACATCCGTTAGTGATTTGACTCAAACGGAGAGAAAATGCAAACAACTGCCCCAAATGGATGAAAATGAAAAGTTAGTACCCAAATGAATAGTATGGTGAAACCTCAGGGACGCAAACGGCAATTTACTCTTTTTTTATGTTGTCACTTGTCAGGGGCGTTTGGATTTGCTTCTAAACTACTACTACTAATAATAATAATAATAGTAATTGTAATAATTTATTATTTCTATTATTATTATTGTTTTATTATTATTATTATTATCGTTGCTGTTTGAATCATAATATATAATTTTACGTTTATTAAACTTATTTTAGATTGCTAATTATATAATATGTATTATTGACTTATTGTAGATAATCAAGTGAAATTTTAGAGATGCTAAATTATTAGTTTTGTAAGAGTTTAGGCCATCTATCCACGTAACTTTCGAATATATATCATGTTTCTAAATTCTAACTATCAGTCCTTTAGTTTTTAACAATGCTCAACCTCCGAACGTAATACATCAACAATATCATCGACAACACTACTATGGCGTGCACCAATTTTTTGTCACCACCTCTTCATATGTGCCACTCGACTCTGACTTTAGAGCATTTACGTGTGTCTCTTCAACTTTATAATTCATTACATTTTATCTCTCATGTTCAATTAAATTATATTTTTTTTGAAAATAACTATCTTTTCTCACTATAATCAATTTAGAAAATCAATACAATTATTTTCTATATATAGAAAATCTATCAGTTTATTTATATCATTTCACTCAAAACCATTTCAACTACTCTATATAATACAAAAAACTCAGTAAAGAACCAAATGTAAATGCTCTTACATGCATGTGTATTTTCAAAGGGTGCTTGAAAAACAAATTTACGATTTTTTCATATTTTTCTTAATCTTCAAACGGATTAGAGCTTACATTTCTTGAATCTTGGATCTTAAAAGACACAAACTCATATTTAAATCTTTATGTTTAAATCATACTAGGGCCGGTCCGAAAGTACTTGAATCTATTGACATCATTTGTTTAAGAAGAACACTATCAATGGAGCATAAGTTCAAAAATTCTTGCCCCATGGGACTCAAATAATGTCGTCATCCAACTCATAATTCAAGCAATATTTAAATAGGTTAAAATAATATTATCTCGTCTTACAAACACACAAATTAAATAAATAAAATATTTAGGATTAATAATTGGTGATGATGTACTGAAGAATTAAAAATGAAAGAAGATATTAACAACTTTTTTTAAACACGCATGAAGATCACGTAAAGATTTTTAGGATTAATAATTTGTGATGATCTACTGAAGAATACAAAATGAAAGAAGATATTAATTTATTAATATATTATAAAAATACACATGAAGATCACGTAAAGATTAATTTTTTAGATCTTCGAGAACATTTATAAAAATGTTTACAAATAAAATTGAAACTAAACTGATAAATTTAGTGGATTGATTAGGTCGTGGGAAGGATCAAATAAACTTTGCCAAATCAAAATTATTTTTTAACGGTAAACTATCCTACCACTAACTAATTACAATTTAAATACTTATAATTGTTCAGCTAGGATTTAAACCTGGGACCTCCTTGTAATGGTGCTTCTAGAGGCAAAGCCCCTCTCATTGGCCACCAACCCAGTCTACGAAAGATATATAAAAAACGTCGAAATGATTCAACTGAATTTTGATTGAACTCATTTCGTTGTCATTAAAACCGTCTCGTTAAAATTTACACTTTCAACTTTTGGGGTTTTGACTAATTTAGAGTTTAAATTTAGCTTTAAGGTTCAATCTAAGAATTTAGTTTTAGAGTTTAGAGTTTAGCTTTAGGGTTATGATTTCAGTGTTTAAGGTTTGTGATTTAGCTTTAGTGTTTAGATTTAAAGTTCAGCACAATTTAGCTTTTTAATTTTAGAGTTTAGGGTGTACCCTATTGAGTTTGACAAGACGTTTTCAATTCTGACAAAATATATTCAGTTGGAGTTTGTTTTTCGTTGTTTTTGACATTTTAAAAAATTCTTTTAGGCTACTTAAGCAAAAAAAAAACTTTTTAGAGGAACTACCCCAATTAAGTTTAATATAATAAAATAGACTTAATGTATATAAAAGGGAGTAAATACGCTCATAATTAAAAAAATGCAACGTGTAACAAGAGTTTCGGGATGCTAGACATAGCGTCTTGAGTAGAGGGAGTACGATCGAGAGAAGCATTTCCAATCATCGGGGATGGACAAGCAAGATGAAGATGAACGTTGTTTGAATCAAATGAAGTCCACTTGTATATTGTGTAAATCTATCTACCCAAATAACATAAATTAAGAGGTGTTTAGAAATGAGTTACAAAATGACTTATTCAAGTTTTTCAAAAAGACAACACAAAAGGCACAAATCCTGCCTTTACGAAATAACACAATCTAACACCCACCATCACCCACGTACCCCTACCGCAACCCACCACAGCAACCACCACCACCAACCACTGCCAAGGCTCCAACCTCCACCTACCACCACCACTGCTGCCACCCACCACCGCCACCCACCAACACCCACCACCTACCTCCACCGCCACACGCCATCGTTAACCACCATCACCACCACCACCTGCCACCGCGTCTGCCACTAACCATCGCCACCACCCACCACCACTCGTTGCCGTCACCCATTACTGCTGCCATTAACCACCACTACCGCCACCCACAACCTCAAAATTTTATTAATTTTACGTAAATAAGTAAAGGCAAATTTTTTTTAAAAAGTAGTTATTGACTTATTGGATTTTCTTAGCATAAAAGTTGATCCAAAAACTTTTTAGAAGACTCCTTTTAAAAATGTCACAAGTCAATAAATACTTTTGACAAAAAATACTTTTATAGCTAAATAAACAATCTCCCGTCCAATATTGTAAACAGTAAGCTAGCATTTTTTTATGATCTTCTATGTACTCTGATTTGTTGTCTTTCTTTTCTGTAATCATTTCCCCCCCTTTTGCAAATTCATCATAGCAAGTTACCAACGATCTTCAATCTTAATTTGCATCGACGTGTCAGCTAAATCTAAACTTAAACTAGGGTTAGCGTTCAATCTTATGTTGAGTATAAAAATAAACTCTTGTGTAGATATGTATATGAAAAAGTATAAACTGTTAATTTGGTCATAGTCTCCACTGATGCATAAGGAGCAATATGAAGATGACAAATCGACATAATTAAGAATTTTTGTATTTGATCTCCAAGATAGATGTCACATAAATATTTGAGCACAATATTATCAGATATAAGCATGTTTGTAGAAATCTCTAGTCGCTAGTCGAGCGGTGAGGTAGGGACTAGGAATTAATCGGGATTAATCGGATTAGAATTTTATATGCAATTTTACATATTTATATGTATATATATTGTCAAAATAATAATATCTTTTCTTATAAATCAAATATTTTGACTAATTATGATGAATTTTAACCAATTTTGACTAATTTTGACCGTTTTTCGTGATTTTGGCCGATTTTTGGCTGATATTTTCGATTTTTGGCCGATTTTTTCGATTTTTGGCCGATTTTTCCGCCTAGCGATTAATGGTTCGATTCATGAAAAATTCCAAGGTAATGGTCCAGTGCCTAGGCGGCCGATTTTTACAACAGTGGATATAAGGATTATTTGCGTCCGTCGCAAATCTCGCAATTGGTCTTATTTTGTAATTAACCTTTTTGAATCATTACAAGTTCTTTTGATTCTACGTGTTTGAATATATAATTAAAAAGTACACGTTAAAAAATACCAACACGTTTTGCGTCTTCATCAACGTAATCACCATGTTTTAGCTGGCTTTCATCTTTAGCTTGGAAGATATATCAGAATACCATCAAAGTATAAATTATATTAATAACATTGATATTTTGATCTTCATCGTTGTCATTCCATCTGTATTACTGTATACAGAGTAGAGACTATCTATCGGCAATTTTAAGAAGTAATACACATTAGTTTGATATGCTCCTGATAAAATTAGGATATAGAAAGAAAGAAAAAAGAAAATGATCTGGACACGTAACATCAATCAATGCTTTCATAACCAGAGTTATCCTTAGACCATGGGGGATACACGGTGGATAGATGGGTGAGTGGTTGTGCCACGTATACGTCACGTAGCAATCACTTAGACTCATTTTGGGTGGAAATGCATGATGAAGTGGTAGTGTGAGTAGGTAAAAATTTAGAGGGTGATATGTTATATTGTGATTTGTAAGAGGGTGAAGTGCTTTTTTATGATTGGTTGAAAAAATAAACAAAACAAAAAATGCATCATCCCCACCATGCACGTGGTTCCATCCACGTACAGATCCACAACGCCCAACCACACAGGGGGGCGAGGGGTGCTGGGCGTGGTTAACTCCTTTATCGCCCCCAGCCACGGGTATAGTCCGGTACTCCCCAATCTTACAATAAGACGATTTTAAATAAGAGATGATGTCATAAGTATAATATTTATATATCTTCGTACATTACATTTCTTAAAATGGTTTGTACCATCATTATATATCACTTAGGGTGGAGGATGCATACACTCAAACCCTTGAACCCTTTCCAATCACTACGATCTCATGCAATATCACTTTAGCATTTATGCAATATCACTTTAGCATTTTCAACCTTCTCCAATCCTACTGTTTGTTCCACCCTCGTTGCTAGACCCAGATGTTCTAGATTTTTTGGAGGACTGGAGTGTTCTTCAAACTCCTCACTCATAGACACGATTTCTTTCCATTTTGGATGATCCTTGACAACTTTCCAAGCAAAAACTAGGTTGAAGCCGTCTTTGTCATATGTGGCATGGTATTGAGTTTGGGTTTTCTCAATAATGTCGTAGTCGGACATCCCACTCCCCCATCAACGAACCTAAAATAAAAATAACTAAACTAAAAATTACAATAAAAAAATATATTTATTATATAAGTTAAATTACCATTTTAATATGAAGCCCGTTGAATTGGTTTATCTTCTTGTTTATAGCACGCACTCGGAATTGAGTTGGTGGACATTTTGGGTCGTTCCACCTAGTGCTGTGGGAAAGTGTTCTAGGACCCGCAACCAGAAACTGTTGGAGTTTTGTTGATCACCGATCGAACCGTCCTTGGATATGTTTTGCCAAGCTCTACACAAGGTAGCAACTTCCCTTTCTGACCATCAGTGGCGGATCTAGACGTTATAGTCAGGGGTCTCCTTTTTTCAAAAAAATTTTTTATCCCGTACATTTAAGTTAATAAATAAACAACAAAAAAACACTAATAAATTAGGCTAAAAAACGTACCTAATAGATCTCTCCTC
>WOUH02000014.1:743645-754557 GCA_009936405.2 Stevia rebaudiana
CCTAAAAAATATATTTTCCGTCCATACTCTTTTCTCTTTGCACACGTGGCGTATTCTGATTGCATCCTACGTTATGTAGGATAAGCAGCATATGTATTTGATCCGCCTCCTTTATAATTATATAACAATACTCTAAAATTACACACTATATACAACAAAATAACACTTACTTATAAAACAACGTGTTTTAAACTATAAAACTTTCTATTATTATTCGCTATCAACTTTTAAATTTTAAAATAAACTACCTACGATGTTTAAGGTATATGACTAACAACAATAACTAAAAAAGTTTACAAATATAAACAGGTTAATTAACATGTTATTATGAACACAAATATGTTCTGAAAGTGGTACAAAACGTTCAAACTTAGTTTAAAATTCTTTTAAGAGATCAATTTAAGTTTTTGAATGCATTGGTAAATGGGAATTTGAGAAAATGTAAGCATGGGCAACTTACAACAGTATGTTGGTGTCTTGTGCCTCCTGAAACATTATTATTGGCCAAATTCATGTACGGTGAGGTAAGTGCCTGCATATATGTTATTTTTCAGTTGAGGAATGTTGAAAAAAGTAACTACTTTTAAGTGCACGCTCGTCTCTAAAATGTTGTCTGTAAAAACTACTGCTTTGAATAACAATTATAATTATTATTAAAAGAAATAAACAAACATATGTCACCTCAATTTGACCCTCAAGGAATCTGATATGAGCTGTGGCCTCTAACAACACAGAAGCTGTGTCAGTCTGCAAAAAGTCACACGCACATTTATCTCTGTTTCATGGTTTCAATCTTTAGAGCTTAATTAACTCATCTTAACTAATCATGTAATAATAATCTGATGCATTTATGCTTACACTTCATGGCCATCAGTTTAGATAATATTTTTTATGATTTTATGCTAACAAAATAAGAGGTCCGAATTAAGCTTAATTGAACTAGCTAGGCACTTGTTATAAAAAAACGTTTACCAAAATTCTTTATTGATGCTTTCTGTTTTTTAAGTATAGTTATTATGATTTAGGTTCAAAATTTCGATAGATTATGTAATAGTATCATATGATTAATTAAAACGTCTCGCTAACTAAGGCGATGTGGAAGAGTGTACATACCTTTCCGAAAGGCGAAACGAGCTGGTGCAAAGCAGATATTCTGTCACCCAATTTCTCCTTCCTTATCTGCTTAATTTATTAACCATTACTAGTGCTATTAATTTGATTACTAGGTATAGATAATGAATTTATTTGCCTCAAAAACTTTAACAATCAAACAATTTACAAAGATTGTTTTATCTATAGATATAGATAGTTTTGTGATCAAGTAGCTAGCTACACTTTCTCTATAGAGATAGCCTAGCTAGGTTCACGGAGTATACTTCAATTCTAATTATAGGTGAAGTGTCCTAATTGTAATTTTTTTTATATAAATTCAAGAATAATAACTTTTTACAAGATTTAATTTATACTTGCAAAGAGCGAAAGAATTGTTACTATTATAACATATAGCCTTGAAATCTAAAATTCTATCAATGCATTAACATGATATATAAAACGGGTTATATATATTTAGGAATTATGAGACCAATAGAAAAGAGAGAGAATTGTCACCTTTAGAGGGGTTTGAATTGATGATTGTTGAGCTCTAGCTCTTTTAGAAGCTCCAGTTGTAAATGTGTCATTACACTCCTTTCATGACATAATTAAGATAATTCACCAATAATTATCTTATGTTCGTATATTTTTAGATCATTAGATGCCAAAAATCAAGAAATTAAAATCCAGTTAAATGGTGTATATACATACCATGGAAGAAGGTCGTGTCGAAGATGATTGAAACCTTGGCTTCTTAGATACTCCACTAGTAGATGTATCATCATACTTTGATATACAGACACAAACAAATGGACAGCATATGGAAACAAAGAAATCAAAACACACTAAAAAGTACATATAATTGAGAAATAAAAAGTTAAGATTGAAAACAAATAATCCTTTTTGTCGAGATTATATATGTTTAGTTAGTAATTAATCACCTGAGATGAATATTGATTAGTATGTTGGTTTCGGCTGTCGATCTTGCTTGAAAAATCAAACATGGTGGTGGTGCTTAAACTCATGGTAGAAGATGAACCAACAGATGGAAGTTGAGATGACCAAGAAGAACTACAAGCTTGTAGATCATCTTCAGTATTATTGTTGCCATGATGATCATCTTTATTACTATAATAAAGTTGTCTGCTTTGTTGATTATTATCCAAATATCCATACTTTATAACTTCACCAGCATGTGCACCTCCTAAGTTGTGTTGTTCTTGATCGTTAGCTAATCCATTCCTGAAACCATTAATTAAACATGTTAGTTATCAATAAACAAAACTCCAATAACATGATTTTTTATCATTAGATACATATATTCCAATGATATTAGTAAGTATTTAAAAAAAATATTTGGTGGAGTTCGAGCATGCATGAATGATGATGAAAGAGGTGTTAATTACAGAAGTAAATGGCTCCATGAAACTGGAAAATCTTGGTTTTCATGATGATGGTGGTGGTCAGACAAAGCATTAGGGTTTGCAGCAGGCACTAGTAGAGAAGATCCAAAGAGATATGGAGGATTCAAGATGGCGGAAGACGGCGGTGGCACCGCCAGCGGCAACGGTGGTGGTGATAAGAAAGTAGGGTTATAAGATTGCTGAGAGGGTGGTGGTTGCAGCTTCCCATTGATCAAGCTCCACCAATAATTAGGGTTTTCTCCCATCATCTCCGAAACAATGATTCTCTTGGGTCTTTATGTCTGTGTTTCTCTCTCAGAATTTAGATGTTAGACACAATAACAGATTAAGCTCATGCCTTGTCTAAAGAAAACAAAAAAAACAAAACTTCTTTAAGGGTTTCTTTTGCTTTAAAGAAAAAACTTTTGTCATAAATCTTTAATAATTTTCTTGATTAAGCATTAAAAGAAGCCTTTCATAGAGGCTCACAGGATTTGAGTTTTACTTTCTAGTCATCATTCGCATCAGATTAGATGAGATTAAATTGGTCACTACTCAATACCCCACCCTTCAAAGATGTCTCTATCAACAAAGTAAATTTGAAGTTGTGGGGTTGTAAGTTTCTATCTTTTCTTTAGTTTAATAATTTATTTATTTTCTGTATTAAATTACTATTTTGTTCTTTAGCTTTTAGCTTTATTACAAAAAGAGTGGGGGCACAAAAAAAGGTGGTGGGAAATGTTTTTGTTACAAAACAAATGCAATTTTGGAGTTTCCTTGATTTGGGGGCGTTACACTAGGCAGGAGGTTTTTTTAGTATAGTATTAGGGTTAGGGTTAGCCTCAGAATTGATATAGGCTCATTGAACTATAAGTAGAATGCTACTTGTTTCCATAATAACTTACCTATATCATGTTTTAACTCAATTTTGTCTTGTTAAATGAATTTATAGTTCTACATTTTAATTAGCATTTTATTTTGAAAGATCACACATGATTCATTAAAATAAAATGTTTAATTTTTCAAACCTGTTCTTTTTATTATGGTTATTTTAGGAAAAAAAAAATTACCTCTATAATTATTGCATACACAATTTTATGCTTGCGGTACCTTTATTTGTGTAGTAGACTTTATTCTCAACACATATAAACACAATTAAGGCACAACGAAAAATATTGGTAGTATGTGACATAAAACTCATGTAGTGTCAATTTCTTATCTATGATTTAGAAAGATGATCAGCAGCTATGTCCTGATCTGCTATTTTTTTTTTCTTTGATTTCAATGCCAATTTCTCGAAGAAGAAATCCTTAAGATGAGTCGAGGCTTTGAATCGTACTTAAAGAGATATCGGATAGTTGCTTGACCAATGTCCACAATGGTTTTTGATAGGACAAGAATGATCTAAACTTACTAAAAGCAAATATTATTGTGAGGAGTTCTTTTTCAATTGGGGAATAAAACTGACGTCAAGGCTATTGTCCACAAAAATGTCCCTAACATAGATATTTTTAGTGTGACAAGGAATAAAACTAGTCATTCTACTATTTAAATAATTTGGTAGGATAAGTGAATTGAATGTTCCTTGTTAAGAATACTGAAAGCGATTTCTCAAAATCTAGGAAACAAGTTTTTCAAAATTATATATTGCCGAGGTTTTTCCCTAAGCTTGTCATAAAAAGGGCTAGTGATATGTACCTCCTTGCTAAAATGAATCTCTTACCAACCTCATTGAGTTGGTTTTTCTCCCGATTGATGTTTCTTTCTAGTTCAAAATCATGTATGTTGAGAAGGAATCACATTTTTTCTAATGTAATGGTGTATTACATTCCTAAGTGTAATCAAACATGTTTTTCTTCATTTCACGTAATAACTCATTTCATTCTGTTTTTCGTTCATAAATAACAAATGCTAACTTAGCTTGTACTTGCTAATTACTCAATTTCTTTTCAAATTCTAATTAGAATACTGAAACTTGAAATTTGTGTAATAAATAGAATTATATTGCTTAAAATTCTGTTGATGTAATTTATCATCATTATTAGATTTAACATGAGCATAAACAGAAAATAAAGTAGTCGCATATATATCTTTGTTAACTTCTTTATAAAACACTTCGAATATGTACAAATCCGTAAATCAATGAACGATGTTTGTAAGTTTCATGAGAAATAAAGTCAAATCTCATTACCAATCACGAAAACAAAACCTTATTTTCTGAGAGAAAAAAAAAATGAACCCCTGAATTTTAAGGGCCTAAAACAAAAGTTTTTTTTTTTTTTTCTAGAACAATAGAGACGACTTTGTAGATTATTACTTTTTTTTGTCAGTATCATTTTCTAAGCAATTTATAAATTATTATCATCAAACTTATGCAAAAGAATAGAAAAAGTTGGTTTCTTTTATATCCATGCATTTATCAAAAAGAAAAGTTGGGCCTATTTTTATATGTAAAGAGTTGCGTTATGAAAGGTTGGCCTATGGGCAACTGCTTTTTTCCTAACTTCTCAATACAAAAGTAAAAGTTATCACATTAATAATGTAAAAAATAGATGACAGAAACACATAATATATTAATAAGTTACAATGAAAGTACATAAAAATTTTCAAGGAGACACACTACCATGAAATTGCATAAAAACGATGAAGATTTTCAATAGAAGGTCACTTACACCGGAGATAACCATGTCGGTGGCGATGATGATGGTAATGGCAAACCATAACAACAGGGAGAGGCGTGCTGCTTTTACAATCGAATTGAAGGAGGTCGGACGGATAAGGATGTATAACTAATTAAGGTGGTTAAAGTATCCTTCCGGCGGCCTTTACCGAGGGATGCTTGCTAATCATTTTTTAATTGTATGCTAACTAAGTCAGGCAAAATGGATGGGTTGGGTAACGGGTCAAACGGGTTTAGGTTAGGACGAATTTTAAGCAAAATCAGTTTGGTCTAAATGGGTCATCTTAAAAAAAAATTAATTTATTTCAAGTCAAAACATGTTATAACTAAACAAATATTCCGTTTAGGTGATTTCAGTGACTTTCTCATCAAATATGTTATCGAATATTGTTAAGAGTATGGACCATCCTATTTACATAGTTTTTAGGTTACCCATCTTGACCCATATTGTTTTAAGATGTTGTCCATCTTAACTCGTATATCTTATATATGATGTTAATTATTCAATTCAACCCAAATTACAATAATTGTGAATTTATGAGCATATATTCATAACGATATGATCTTATTACATACATGGTATCAATTATCGTCCCGTTTGCGGTGTACGCATATAATGTATTTATGTATGGTATCTTGAGTGACAAAAGTAAAATTGTAATTTTAAAGTTATTTTACTTATTTATGTGAAAATAACGTTAAAAGTGTTACGTTGGTCGGTTAATCAGACATCAAGTCAAGGGTCTCAATGGAAGCAGCCTCTCTATTCCTACGGGGTAGAGGTAAGGCTGTCTGCATCTCACCATACTCGAACCCTACCTTTAAGTGAAATATACTAAGTACGATAATGATGATGATTTAGGTTATTTTTTAATTTTACAGTGCCAATCTCTAACAACATATAAATAATACCATTATAACGATAATGGTGAAAAGCATACCGTATTAATCAATGCATAAACATCGTCATCAGAAAAGAATTGAGAAATCTTTATTTGGCTTTTATCATATTATAAAAGATCAAAAGATGTTCATCAAAGAATAGAGTAAAGAAAAAAATTTAAAATATTATTTATGAATTAATGCTTCATTGTTATCTTTTGTATAAATATTATATGACAACGCAAAACACTTCAATCATTCAAGTATAATATATGTTTAATCATCTTACAACCGAATTATGCTTACGTATAAAAAGAATTTGCATGTTTTAAAATCAAACTTTACACTAGCTTGCTTGAAGTTTACGATGTTACACGACTAATCAAACTACATAAGAAGTCGTAGGTTTCCAGAACAACTCAAATCGTAAGATAGAAGTATAGAACTAAATTATTTAAAGCATGTTACCAAACAAAGTACATTTATGTATATGCAACCTAAAACGAGATAGTATATTTGTCGGGATCTGATACCATAATGTATATAAAATTGATATAATGATTGTGAAGTAATCGTAAATAAAAAAAATTAAACTATGCCAAAATTTTATGCACTCGTGTGTAATCCGCAAATGAAAAATTACATGGAGCTTACCTAGAAGGTTACAACTCAATTTTAAACGGACATAATTCCCGTTTGTGTGAAGAGTTGCAGGCCCATAAGTTAGTCGCTAGCAATGAGCCTCTCACTTTTTTTTTGGGGGGGAAATTACCAAAATGAACTTTTTGACTCAATTTACAAAAATAAACATGAAAACCACAAGCTAAAAAACTGTTGTTTAATTTAGCCGACAGATTCGAAGTGAAGTTATTTGATTATGTGTTGTCTAAATTTTTAGCCAGCGCCTTTTTTACCTCAAAAAACTGTTGGCTAATTTAGGCGGCAGATTCGAAATGGAGTTATTTGATTAGGTGTTGATTAAACTTTTAGCCAGATTTTTTTGCTTTTAGCCTGCGCTTTAAATGTCTATTTTGATAAATTTTGGGTCAAATAAGTACATTTTGTCAAATTTCCTTTTTTTTTGGGTTAATGATTTAGCGTTCAAACATTCATTCGAATAGTTTTATATACTCTCATCATTCATCCCGTTTTATATATTATGTGTCCAAAGTGGCATAATAAGAGACCCCAAAACTGCTAAACGGTTCATAAAATATAGAAAGACCATGTCCAACAAGTGGAAGGTGGTGCCCATATCTAGAAAAGTTAGTGCGCTTGAGTATGTTTTGTCTATATAAGTTAAAAATAACTCCAACTTGAGGAGGGTGAGTAAATAAAGCAACCAAAAAGCCAAATTATTTAAAACCATCCCTCCCACTCTTACTTATCCCATCTTACATAAGCAAAGAAGCAAAAAAGAAAAAATGAAACATCTTAAAGGCTGCTATTCTTGAGCCATTGAAAGACAATTATACATTTCCAAACTAGATAAACATATGTTAAAACACAAACCCTTCAACTGAGTTGTAGAAGTGTATAAATGGACAAAAGAATTTATAGTCTGCCGGTAGCCCTTGATTTTCCTCTTTGAGGTATTGGGTTCGAGTCCTGCAATAAGAAGACCATAGGTTTTTCCTAGTTGTAGGTTTTCTTCTCTGGAGATGGGTCAAGTCACCACGTTCTGTTATTCAGGCGGAAAGAATGATCCATCTTTACAGTGTGATCCAGTGTATCAAGTCTCTACTGTTATAAAAAAGAAGTGAATAAATGGATCATTGACCGGGTTACTTGGTACGCTAACAGGTCAAAACATGTGATTCTTTAAATTAGATTGAGAGGAACCGAGTTAACCCGGATGAATTCTGTACAAATCTTTTAATCTATATTCTAAATAATAAGTGAATAAAATATGATTAAAAATAAACTAATTTACTAATTGATATGCAATATATTTGAATACTGATTATTTAGAAGGTTGTATTAAATATAAATACATTATGTCGTAGTTTCTACCGGTTAACCCGTTTTTTCTTTATGAACAGTTTTCTTGTCTTACTCATTTGACATGTTGAGGATAAAGTACAACCCAAATCAACTGTTAACCTCCTTTACAGTTTGTTGTTACAGGCTAAGAACACGTTAAAGAAAAGAACCGAAGCTCATACGCGTCTAATTAGCCTAAAACCGGCCTACCAATCCACATAAAATTCTGAAAATGATAAACACTTTTTCACTTTCTTTTTGTTCCTTTTAGTAGCAAAAAGAAAGAGAGTTTGACTTCTACAAGTAATAAGTAGTAGTACTATTATTGAATTGAAATGTGCACAATGTAAAATGTTAATCATGAGCGCACTAAATAACTTGCTTTATTATTAGGGAATATTTGTTTCTTCATATATAAATGTAAGGCCACCTTATAGCACTATCTTTTAATTTCTCTTGTTTTTTTAAATAAAAAGCTGCAACTGTACTTACCTTTATTATTCATTGTGTCATTCAGAATTTTAGTTTTTGATATTGATCTTTGCATGGCAACAACTGTTTCACCAGCTTATAGACTCTAATAATTAAACCTGCAAATATCTTCATAATCATTGAGGCAACCGGAGAAGACAGGAAACATGAGATTATATTCTCAATTGCTTGTGGTATATATATATATATTTCATCCTCATTTTAAGTTTGAATGTTGCATTTGTTTTTATAATTCCTTACTAAAATTCTTTCCTTTTTATTATGGTTCTTTCCTCCTTTAACTTATATCAAGTAAAAAACTTATAAAGAATTTAAAGATAAATATATTTTTTTAATCCCAAATGTAATTATATAGCATCTTCTATTTCTGCAATTTAGGTGTTAATTTGCTTCTCCTGATGTATATATCAAAATGTGTTTAATGTATTTATTTTTTTAGGGTTCAACTTCATAGCTAGTGCACTGCATACTATCACAAGTTACCAAAAACTTATTACCTTTTAATACAATTAATACAATAAGACGATTTATTAAATATTAACCTATAGTATTTTTAAAATTTCTAAAAAGTTACTCTCCTTCCTATTGACAAATGTCAATCTCTAGTTTAATTTCCATCGGCCTGGAAAACAAGTGCCACTCTTGCTCAAATCGTACATTCCATGTTTGGTAAATGTAATCATTCTCTTTATTCAGATGTATCACCTTTAACTTGTTAGAAATCAAGAAACTGATAAAAGTATTAATTTACTGGACCCACCATTAAGTAAAATGTGTACTTTCCAGTTATCCAATCACCAAAGCCAAATAAATGTGCAAATTGTCACACTTCTAACAATTGTATCACCAAATGTGTTCTTTTAGTAGCTTTGGTATCTCATATTTAGATTGGGAAATAAAGCATGTTTTTTTATCGGATAATGCATTTAATCAAGGGTGTCACGCATAGGAAGAGTAGAGGAGTCATGGATCCATTTACCCTCGGATCGACCCAACAGATTTTCAGTTAGTAACTTCAACATAGTTTTATATCATAAGCCAAAAGGCATTATAGTTAATTATGATTCTAGTTTCCATTCTATGTCCAATCAAACATGTTATCTATCAATTACAGATTTTGATTACTAATTCGCAAAACCAAAAATTACATACCCATTGAAGTATAACGAATTATTAATAACCAAAAGCACTCTAAACATTTTGTCATCACAAACTAAAGAACTAAATTTTATTTTTGGTACTAACTAGCAGTTAGACAACACCCCCCGCTTTGCGCGGGGGCATAACAAACATAACAGTACCATATGCGCAAGTAAAATAGTATTCGGTTAAAAACACACTTGTAAGATCCAGGAAAAAAAATTGCTCACACAATCACTTTCGGAGGGTTGAAACATTAAGAAAAGGAAAAAATATTAATGACATCTTAGCACTATTCATTAAATCTTAGCAGAAGGCGAATTTGTGTATAAAAAATTGTTGGAAAGAAAATATATAATATAACTTGGGTTGAGTGGTATTTAATGGACCTAGATATGGTTAATAACGTAAGTAAGTAATGGGCCAGTTTTTGGGTAAAAAGCCCAACAGTTTCTGAATCTTTCTTTGACAAGTTAAACCATTCGAACATATTTACGTCTGGACCCATCAATCCATTATAGCCCAAAATCCGTTCTCAAAGTCCAAATATGATTTCGGTCCGTAACGCCTCTTTTGGTTACCGAACTGAAGCATGATTTCTTCAAACGGGAATTTAAAACCAAATGTTGTACCTCTAAATATGGTACGAGCGCCAACGTGGAATTTGGGTCCAAGATCGGATAGGTCCAGGTTAGAAAGAAAATATATAATATAACTTGGATGAGTGGTATTTAACAGACCTATACATGGTTAGTTACGTAAGTAAGTAACCTTGACAGGCAGACGGGTTTTACTGGTTTCATCCGGTTTCCTCTCATCTGGGGCAGGCAGGTACCGGGTTGCCATACTTTTAGCAATTCGCTGGGTGTAAGGCTGACTTCACCATCTTGGCTGGGTGGCCAAGTATTTCGATGTTCAAAAAATAAATAACAATAAAAAATTCTTCGAGATTTTGGATGTCATGTCGATTACTAAATATATGAACAAAATTAATAAAGGATGATAATTGTGATAACAATAAGTTAATAAAAAAAAATTAAAGGAAAAGTATTGTAAGAAAATCATGATGGTAAGCTAGACGACTTTAGAATTCGGCTTCAAAATCATTTCAGACACTATTGTCATATTGGGTTTGGTCAGAAGGATGGCTGCTAGACAGGAACTCAGCCACTCAGTGGCGAAGCTTGACTATTTTATCAAGGGTTGCCAAGATCATATATGTAGACTTTTTAGGGATTTC
>WOUH02000014.1:754657-776311 GCA_009936405.2 Stevia rebaudiana
CGCCCCCTGGGGCGGTGTTCACGCGTTATGGGGGGCGTCGTCAGGCCCGAAAACGCCCCACACCGGGCAGTCTAAGTTAATAGAGAGAAAGCAATACAAGCATCAATTGAAATAATATTTAGGGAAATGAAAACTAATGATGAAAATGAAAGATATAACATATGATCCAATGTATGTACCCTATGAGGCTATGATATTGTCAATATAGTAATGATTTATTTAAACCAATATAGTAATTATCAGGGAAATGACAACTAGTAGAGTAGTAGACAGTGTCCATTATAATTTATAACTCAGTCGGATTATGATCATTTGAGTTGACAAAAGTTACTTTGTTAACAAGAAAGATCGTTATCTACCTATCTAGATTCACGTGTATGTGGGTTCCAATTTGTGTGTACCAACAAAATTGATATGATAATGCTTCTTTTAAACTGGCTCATGTCGTTATTCAACACGAGGACACCGTCCTTTCAAACCAACTTATTTTTTTATCGTCCCTTTTCATGTGTTTATGCAACAGATTTTCGTCTTTGAATGGTCAGATTGACATCCGGTTTAAATACGACATCATCATCATAACTTCAATCAATCAATCCTTTTATTCTAATGTCACATAGAAACACACATTATTGACGGGGTACCATAAACTCAAACGTCTAACTCCAGCGTGGATCAGATGGAACACTAAAATGTAAGGAAACAGATTCACTTTCTTTTTTAGTTGAACGATTTTTTTTTGTTGTATTTCAGTTGATGACCATTAACTAAGGCTTTTGATAGAGTTTAGGACAGTTTTGATAATTAATAAACTGTTTTTTATCTAAGTTTGATCTAAAAGCTTTCAATAACGAATTTTTCATTTATTTGCTTTCGTGTTACGTGATAGGTGACTACGTGCAAGCTCATTCCTTTTAACAAATCATATAATATGAGACAAAAAAAATATTGTGGTAAATGGTTATCATGTTTATGGTGAAGTGACGGCTTGAGGGGCGAAAATGTGTGGTTGTGTTTTTTAAATTTTTGGTACGAAATTAGAACTGTGTCGTTTCAAGTCGTAATCGATCCATATCACTTTATGGGCTACAGAATCTTGGCCCAGTCCGACTAGGACAATTACACGATTACATAGTTATGTGTCATCTGTGAGATTCCGATATTCGATATGCAATTTTTTTATTATTGTTTTGAATAATGAATATTACCTCATGTAGTCATGTATCGAGTTTAAATTATTCTTTTTGAATAAGGGAAATACGACTTACGTCATCTAACATGTATATAGTAAACCATGGTTTTAAGGAGAATATCTTTATTATCATTAGACATAAACCTAATCATATAGAATTAGAGAGTTAAACATTAGATGTCAAGCTAATATTAAACTTTAAATGTTAAACTTGCGTCTCTTATAGTTTATAAAGGTTCGAAACTTCTATATCGCATCTAAAGCAAAAGATACAAATACATCAATTATTCAGTTTTAAGGGTCCAAACTTCTTATTGGTTTATTAATTCAACCACTCGTGAAACAAGATGCTTGAACTAACCAGCTAAACCAAGTAGTAAAAACAATTCAAATACAATATAAACATTCTTGCAAAGGGTATCTATGTCATTCCTCCAGTTGAAGTGCCAATCAAGAGGATCTATTAACCACCCACATGAATCTCGTGGCCTTAATTTCCTCCAAGATTTGCGTAATTAGTGGACGCGGGTAAAACCCACCCGTATGGCCGTATACCGTTTGGATGTTGAGGCCCCAAGAAATAAAATTATCACTTCCATCTAAAATCCCATTATAAAATGTAGATTTTGGCCCAAGTAAAGTTTACCTTCACGGCCCGTTATCGTCAGTTGCCTGAAGTCCTGAACATAATATCTGAATTCTGAACCGATCGTCGTCTACCGTCGCCGGTTAGCGATGAACGAAATCAAATCACAACAAATAGGAATCTAGTTTTGATCTACCACTATATAAATCTCCTCGAATGAGTGCAGGTATATTATTTATATATTTAAATTTCTGTCTATTTTGTCTAACTATATAGGCTACCTAGGGTTTTATTAATGTCTTCTTTTCTTTGAATTCCAAAACTTTGAGTATTTTGCGATTGAGTTATGTTGTACATTTGATCGTTGCAATGAAATCTGTTTATGTGTTTGGACAATATTGCAATTGAGCTGATAATGAATCTAAAAAGGGGACCCGATTGGAATGCAATTGATGAAACTTTTATTCCTAATCAACATTAATTATGTAAAATTGAACTTGAATACTGTGTTTTGAACTTGAACCACTTCAATTGGACCTTGAACTTGAGTCACTAGTGCATAAATTCTCCAATTTTGGTTTAATTTTCAGGTGGAGCTTTTGGAGGGAATCGAGGTGCACGACCAGTACCACCAGAAAAAGGAGTATTTCCATTGGACCATATGCATTTATGTGATCAGGTATCATCACATTAAAATTGTTTTAGAATTTGTTCATTTTAGCAAGTTATAACTTACTTTTACTCTGTGTTGTATGTAACATACTTTCAATCTTCTACTTGTAACCTTTTTATAGCTTGTAAACTCTTTGTCATCAACTTCTTTATTTTTTATGTGGCGGTATGGTATGTTTTCATTTGATTTGAAGGTTACTTGCATACATTGTTAAAAATGTTGAAAGTATGTGACATACAATGACATAAAAAAATGAAAGTAAGCTACATTTTGGTGTAATAAACTCTTTCTAAAAAACATATCACATTATTGACCTTTAAATTGTATTAGGAGAAGAAAGAATATATAAGCTGTCTTAAAACATCAGGACATAAATCTGAGATATGCAGACATCTTTCAAAGAAGTATCTGGAATGCCGTATGGAAAAGTTAGTAACTTTATTAAATTCTTTCACATATTATTTGCAATCAATACCTTGTTTTTAACAACCATTTGAAATTTTGTAATGTAATTTGACTAATTTCTTTGTAGTGATGGTGTTTTGTACCAAACTACTTACAAATGAGTCGAATTGGATTGTTTTTTAAATAATAAATAATCAAATCCTAAAAAAACATATTTTTGTATTAAAACAAGATATGCGGAACATATTTTTGTATCAAAACAGGATATACAGATATGCTGTTGTAAACCTTTCACATTCACACCATGAATATTTATAAAAAATATAATCTTTTTTTGGACAAATGATGTTTTGGATCAGATTAACCAACTTGTTACAACAGTGCCAAAATCTTTCAGCCAACTAGACTGCAACAACATTTTATCTCTTAATTATTGTCGAAAAAATGTCAAGTGTATATATTTTATTACATCTAAAGGTGTGATGTGGAGGTTTATCAGTTGCTTCACTTGTTTGGAGATCAATCTAGAAAAATAAAGTTTGAGTGCGACATTCTTGTTGTAATAGCATGTATACAAAATATTATTATTATTATTATTTTTTATTGGATTACTTGTGAATCACCTCTGATTGTCGTATTATTGTGAATGTTTTCAGGAATTTGATGGCAAAACAGGATATGTCAGAACTAGGTTTCAAGACAGATAATAACTCACAAGTGTCTGAAATGAAAGATGAATAAGAGAAGATGTTATGTTTGAAGAAAACACTGAATATGTGGGTAATCGTGTTCTCGTGAAACTTATTTACATATCAACTAAAAATCTAACAAATGATTTTGGTATATGTGAGAGTCTACTAATTCGTTATTAACTTTGGACGTTTAGTTTGTTGGTTATTTGTTTAATAAACAACTTGGAGGATTGTTGTTGGAACATGAAGAATATGCACAAGTGAACGTCAAAGAAACGCGTATATACGAATACCATAGTTTTTTTAAAATAAAATCCGAATATAATGATGTACACATGCGTATGCGATGCAAATACGAGTTGTTAAAAAAATTAGAAGATATAATCTTTTGAGAACCGGCAAAAATTTTGTCATTGTTGTGATTTCTTCTTCTTTAGTGTTACAAGGGGAACATAAAGATAGGGAAAAAGATAAAACCACAAAACCTTAGTGACAAGTTTTTAATTAAGTTAAGAGTATCTTAAATTGTTCTATTAGATGTTTTATATGCTAAAAAAATAGTAACAATCTAGAACACAACCAACAAAGAGTGCCATACGTGTCTCTTGACTTGATGAGTTTGTTTAGTTAAATATTTGTTTAATTAAGTATTCATTGTTTGACTCAATGGTTAATTTTGTCTATCTACTTGCATTATCTTTTTAACCTTTCAGTTTCATTAAATTAAGTACTAAAAGATAAATATAGGGATAAACTCTGTAAATAAATAATAGAAGAACAGATTACCACAAAACTTTATTATATTTAGTTTCCCATCGGTTGCTTCGCTTCTCCTTGTGTATATCATACCTCTCTTTCTCCACCAACTTCTTCTCTTACACTTTCATTTATTCATGGCATCCGTTTTCTTGTTTCATTCTTTATATCACTCGTATGCACTTTCCCTCTCTCTCTCTATCTCTCTCTCTCTATATATAAAAACGTTATTTACAGAACTAATAATATGTTGATAGCTATGAAAACAGCATAAACATTTGTACAAAATGCATAGACTACTTTTTAGTAAGAGGAAGATAGTGGGATAGCGGTTATATAACCGTTATGTACAACACTTAATATAAAGTAATACTATATTATGCGGTTTTCATGGTTCTCAATATAATTTACCCTGAATTGAATGCTCCCATACACACACATGTACATGATCATCAGAAGACTCCTCTATGTGTGAAAACACGTAAACTTCATATTATATATATGCACTATATATGTATAATATTAGTTCTAAATATATGTATGTTGCGCATTTGCAATACGGTGCATATATGTAGTATGACATGTGATGCATAAGACACTTACTATGCTACTTTCTCTCTCACGCTACTTTGATCATCTACTCTAGGGTTCTACTATTCTTCATGATTTTGCTTTTGTTATAACATGTTCTTTTCATAATATATTGCAAATCCGCAATATACGTACGTGTATTTAGTACTAATATTATACATATGTAGTGCATATATAATCTCGAAGATCGATCTATTTGTAGTTCATAATATATGATTATGTAACAGGGATTCCACTGGATCAGATAACATAGCCAACTATGTACCTCATTCATCTAAATCATTAAATTATAATACCAAACAGCGAGAAATCCGTATCTCTTCAACAAATAATCCGTTTAAACGTTGCATTTTATCATCTCATAACATTTCATCACGACCAAAATCGGTATCTGCAATTTCTTCTTCTAGAAGAGATGAGTTCATTTCTAAAGATAAAGCTTCAGCTTCATTGGATATAACACAAACAAACGGATCTGAAGATAATCATGTTAACTCTCTTGTATGGGTATTGCATCAATCTGCTAGAAGCTTCTCTCTTGCAGTTCAGAATCTAGAACTTTCTAGAAGCTTACCAGAGCTTTCAAATGCATGGATTGGAGTTGATCTTCATGCATGGCATAAGCGCATCGCTTATCAGGTGAGCGCGCGTGTGTGTATATATTAATATGTAAGAAATCTATCCTTCAATATTAATATGAAAGAAATCTATATATATATGAAGTATGTTATACTCCCTATACTGTTTAGGTTATAAAAAAAAAGAACAAATTAGTTTGAGGGTTCTTTATATACAAAATCTATAGCACATTAAAAAAATATTAATCATGGATTAAATAAAATAATCAATTAACGATTAAAATTTGTCTTTTTTGTTTTCGTAATAATTTAATGTTCTTTCATGATAAAAATTATATTGTTACAGGTAGCAGTTTATGGTTTGCTGAAAGCTTCAATTGAGGTCGAGTTATATGTTTCTCACAAACGTTGTTGCAAACCAGTGTATGAAATGTAAGTAACCAAATTTTCAATTTGGTCGCTAAATCATGTCTTCAAAGATCCATATGATTTTTTTTACTAACAATATAATATGTTTATTCTTCGCCTTCTTCTTCAGTTTGTCCTCAAAGACATTATTACTTGGTGAATTCTTAGAAACCCTACTGAACGCGAAGAACCCTAAATTGTTGCAGTGGTTTAATAAGGTGGAACTACCGCGTATTGCAGGACTATTTATTCCATTATTCAAAAAATGGTTTGTTGAATACGCGGAAAGGTATGGAAAATATATAATTATTTATCAACTTTTATAAAACCAAATATATGAAAATATAACGCAAAATTTTATTTTCAGTGGTGTTGCAGGAGTTGTACTTGCCATCAGTTGTGGTACTGCAGTGAGAAAGTTGGGTCCGACCCGTATTTCTTGTTCTGAATTCAATGCATCTGTTGATGATACATTGGTTGAACTTAAGGACTTATCACGCGATCTTGTAACAATTGATAAGTTGTATAACTTATCAATCGAGGCAGGTTTTGAACATGATTTTTTATCATACTTTGGTAAAAAGATTCTACCAAGTAAGAATATAGAAGATCTTAGATTCTGGATCGGACTTGTTCAAGAGAAACTTTGTGTCGCATTTCACAGAGAAAGTGTGATAACAAATAATCAAACGTTGGTTATTAACAAGGTCATCTATTTTTTTAATTATATTTTTTGTGCTAATAAGTCGATATTTAAATCAGCTTTAATTTATTAATTATCATGATTATGATGTTCCTGTGTAGGTTGAAGAGACTACATTAGCGATTCTTGGCTTTTTGCTTATTTGGGAAGTGAAACAAGATTATATTTATCAGAAGTGAATATAATGGACTTAGATGACGAGATAAAAAATTTCCTAAGGTAGGTTGTGAAATCGGTTAATTAAAGGTTTGTTGTAATTAATTAATGGAAAATTGTATAAAAAATAAACAACTCATATTAATTCAATAAAAATTTCCTAACATGTCAACCCATTTTATTTTATATTATTACCCACATGTAATATTGTAGCCTTCACTAATACAATTTATAAATTTTTAAACCTTTTGCAGTTACTTAGAGTGTGGCAGCCTGTATATATATCATGAATTCAACTCCCTCTCAAAGTATCAACTGTTTTATGAGGTTTGTATATTAGTTTGTTTATTCATCATATAAATCCAAATATTTATGTTTATATTGTTTTATTTAGGTAGTTATAGATGAAATTGGATGGGTTGACTTTTATGCTTCACATAAATCCAATTTCCAAGACGATGGGAGAAGATCTAGACAACATGTTATTCCAGCAGAAAAGGAGGTTATTCTTAATATTGTTCTTAGTGTCTGTTATGATGTTTTTTGTGGATTTGCACACTATATAAGTTCTTCCCAACAACACTTGGATTCGAATATACTTTCATTTTTGTTTCAAAGGTAAGATAACTATAAATATAAATCACTTGACATATAAACTTTTATTTTATTTTACTCCAAAATAAGTTGGCCGGTTATATGAAACATGAACTTATATTTGCTTTATAATTCGTAGTCAAACTTTGCTATCTAATTGCCTGGAGGGGTATTGGACTGCTCATGATAAATCAGGGTAAGTTGGTATAGTTTAAATTTTGAATGATGTTTTAAAGAAAAAAAGAAAAAATGTAAGTTATTTGCTTCGTGTTTCAGCGAGATGATGAAATTTAATGGAAATGTTTCTACTAATTTATCTATATTCTTGGAAGCTCGATCAAATCCGAATGAATTTGTTAAAAATGAAATTGATCAAGATCGATGTGGGGTGAGTAAGGTAATATATTCGTGCTTTTTTCAATAAAAACTTAAGTTTGATTATGTAAATTATTTTTGACAAACTTGTTAAATAAATTTGATAGGAGACAAATTTAGCAGAAATCGACCATGTAAAGCTCACCGAGAAGGAACATGGGACTGAGAAAAACGGTTTGCTTCAAAATATATTGAGGAAATCCGTAGAACATCTGATTTCTACTACTAATGTAAGGCACTTAAGGTTGTTTGAATAAAAATATTTTGTTATCACATATATTTATGGTTTAGTTTTGGATAATATATTTTTACAAAATAAAAATAAAATAAAAAATTGGTTAGGGTGAGCGTTACTCTAACCCGAAAATTTGACATGACAACTCGTTACCAAATTAATTTTGTGTCATACGGGGTTGTGTATCGTACGTCATCATTAAGTTTGGTCACCATCTTATTAATACACTATAAACTCATTTAAATACTACATTCTAACTTAATTTTATCATAGCTCGTGGTTTTCTAATTCTGATTATTCTATATTAGATGCTTACCATCAAAATGCTTAATATACAGGTTTTTTTGTTGGGTACTCGGTTATTATTCATAGATGTAGCAGATTTTATCCGTCTCCTTGTCAAGCAACTATCAAGCAAAAAGATTACAAGTCGAGAAAAAAGAAAAATAAAGCGCACACTTAATGATATTGTCACACTTGTTCCAATCACAATCTTAATGATCATTCCTGTAAGCATCTACATCCAAAATGTGTAAAAACACAGTCGGGTTAAAACTCCTTTTAAATTGACAATTAATATAGTTATTCAAGACCCTATTATCACTAACTTTTGATTCCATTAAAACATAAATGACCCAAATAAACCCGTTTGTCAGCTATTTTGTATCAATAGATGAAAGTTTTTGTGTTTTTATGTGATGATTGACCAGATGTCGGCTGTAGGACATGCAGCGATATTAGCCGCAATCAATAAATACGTTCCATCAATGGTACGTATTAACTTATGATTGATTAACATTGTTCTTCATCTTATGTTTGGTGATTTACTTGTTTTTTTATAGTAATGTTGTTGTATTACGTTTGTTAGATTCCTTCTCCATATTCATCTGAAAGGTTGAATCTGGTAAGACAGTTTAAAAGGGTAACCAAGATGGATGTTGAATCACGAGCCATTGAAGATAATAAAGGTTTTACAGTGGCAATGCCGTAAATACAAAGAATGTGGAAGAAAGATGGTGAAATGTGTATATAGGAAAGGAAGATGTATAAAGAAATGGTTGTTGGATAATAAGGCACTAATAAATTGTCATTTTGGCCAAATCTGATTACCTGAATCATCAAATGTGTATATATTGTTCATTACTTCATTAGTCATAAGTGTGCATTATGAAGAAGGTATAATGATCATTTTAAAACATCGTTTGCGCCTTTGACTACATATATTTACTCTAATTTATAGTCATAGTGAAAAGTTACAAGTGTAGATTATGTAGAATGCCATAAGGTGCCATTTGTAACAACTAAAATTCAAAAGGCCAAAACAATGGTTTTCATAAAAACCTTCAAATCAATTAAACTAATGCAGAAGGTTATCTTATTGGTTGAACATCATTAAAAGCCATATAATTAGTACATAATCTACAATCAGCTTCGTAACCTCTTGATGGTTCAAAATGAGTCTAAACAACTTGAAATTCTAAAGGTCTCAAACAAAATTCACAACAAAAAACATAATTACCTTTCTATGTGTTTACAAAACTTGGGCTCGCCACGGTGAATCTTGATCATCAAACATAAAAAACCAACAGCTTAACTATAGGGTGGTTCGTCACCATTGTGCATGCAAATCCGTTCAAAAGAGAATCTCTGATTCGACCTTTTTAACCTACATACAACCGACATGCAGAAAATACCATGCTTTTATTGAAGGGAAACATGGCAATATTGATTATATAAAGATGGCATTTTGTATTTATTTTCCTTAAAAATGAGTTGAGCCGGGTTGTATTCCAACTCCAATGAATTAAAAACGTAACATTTATAGCTAAACTAATATGGAAACGGGACAAATATGTCAACCAGGTCTAAAGTCACCCAAAGTGTTTTTAAATGCTAAAATCTTCCTTAATCCACTTTATTAATTATTTAACAATATAGCTCTGATATTTCTACATACATAAAATAGTTATAAAATTAAGAAAAACCGACAAAACACGTTGACAGATCAGCATGTCCCGACCCGTTCCGTTTAGACCAGTGCACTTTGACCTGTTTTCAGTCTGCCCATTGATCGAAGGAGATAAAAACAAACCAAAGTAATCATAAAAATATTAAATTTAAGACCTTTGATATGATTGTAAAGTTGATCTGTGTGGTGTTACGTGGCAACCCGGTTAGCTTCTTCTTTGTGCTTCATAACCACTGGTTGCATATTTGCCTGTTTCAAGGCCCTGATATCAAGTATACTTGGTGGGCCCGGTTGAATACAACCATGTAACTCAACTAGGCCAAGAAATTCTTGCTTGTTTAGACTTTTCTTCTCAACAAGTTTATCAACAACAGCATCCATCAGTTTCCTATTTTTCTCCAACAGCTGAAATAAAAGCAAATAAAACATTTCTTTTCATTAAAAAAATCTTGAAACAGCCATCAAGAAGTTATAAACATATATAACATGACGTGTACCTCTTTCGCACGCCCGTAACACATGTTAAGGATCCATAGTGCCTCAGAATCAATATCCTAATTTTCAGTTAAAAAATTCAAACTTATGAAAGTGTATGAAAACACAAAGTATTGATAATTTGATTTAGTTACGAGATGGAAATACATTTAGTCGATCTGCAACCCAGAAGTTAGATACGCCGTAATATTTGTCTGAAAGACCACCAAGAACCAACGCTCGTGCTGCTGACCTGGCATTGTCTGATGTTTCAGCCCATATTGTACTCAACTGCAGAGTTTGAATTCATCACATATGGAACACAAGATTAACTGCACATATCTTAAATTCTTTTTTTTTCTTCTTTGTTGGTTTCGGGATAATTATAATGTAAATATATAAAGATTGGAATATTCTCACCTGACTCGCACCATGCCAAATCTCATCAGCTGCCCTTGGTGCTAATTGAACAGTAATGTGATCTAAAAGCGACTGTCGACTGTATGAAATCATAGAAAAAATTTATATATTAAACAAAACCACAAACGAATAATTTAAAAAAATGTAAAAAAATCTGCACCTTAGCAACCCTTCTTTGAATTTGATGTGATCCATTTTCATCCTCACATAACCCAATTCCCTACCGGCTCTTGGAGCGATATTAATCTGTTCAAAACATATTCTCATTTATATCATTAAAAATCACTTTAGATGTAAAAAAAATTATGTAATGCGAAAGCTGAGAATTATACAAACTCAATGTTGCAAAGATCCTGAAAATTTATTGCTACAACAGCCATAGCTGCTTCATTAATAGCCACTTGCTTCCAAATTTCAGGGCTCCTTTCTTTCTTATCAAGCATTCCTCTTTCTTCTATTTGTGCAGCTTGTAACAAGTCGTCGGTCGTGATCTACATAATATTATTATTCATCATAACAAGGAAAAAAGTATAAAAATGATTAAGTTTCTTTATTCAGTTTACTTGTTACTAATATTTATATTCCTACCAGTAAAATGGGTCCAATGTCCAACATTTGTTATTATTAAATTAATTAACTAATTTAGATAATTTAGTGAATATGAAATTAAGGAACCGAAATGATAATTTCTACAGAACAATACAAGTAAAATCTTTGTTATGCATTTTAATGTGTTGTTGCAGTGATATTAAATAATTATGTATGTTAAGAAATTATATATAAATTTTGGTATAATACCTCAGTCCTTCCATCGCGCATCATGTTAATTGCAGCCACCTCAACAATATTCGCCAGCTCAGCACCAACCATTCCATCAGTCATAGCTGCAACAGCAGCGTAGTCTACATCTTCAGCCATTGGTTTCTTACGAGCATGCACCTGTTCAAACCCCATTCGATACTTAAATACAAAAACGCATATGAAAAACGGGCAGGTCGGGTAGAAGTCAACTTGGTACTGGTTAAAATGGGCGCATATGGAAAACGGGCGGGTCGGGTAGAGGTCAACTTGGGTTGGGATGTCCCAAAAGTCCAAAACACTTTTTATGCATTCATTTTAAAAATAATTATATAGATTGTATAATCTTAAAAAAATTAATAATGAGAAAACGAAATATTATCAATTAGAATACATGTATGGGGACTTTTATCCCGTTTAATCCGTCCATCCAGATTTAGATTTTCTTTTAAATATTTTCCCCTTGACATGCTAGATAGAAAAATTAAGCTGAAACAGCCCAAATTTGACACAAATATAGATATATCATCAAATGACCAAGTTTTTAAAAATAAATTGATCATACCTTTAGAATCTCGACTCGTCCAATTAACCCGGGTTTGGGTATAAATATTTTTCTATCAAACCGACCCGGTCTCACGAGTGCAGGATCAAGGATATCGGGTCTGTTTGTGGAAGCAATTGTGATTACATTTCCTCTGCCTTCAAATCCATCTAAACATACAAGGAGCTGAAATATAAAAGCAAATAAACTTCAATACGTTCTCAAACTAATCATTTAATGACATAATTAATGTACTCGTATAATCAAAATCAAACCTGATTTAGAGTTGCGTCACGTTCTTGTCCACCTGAACCTTTTATTAAACCACGTTCTCTACCAACAGCATCCAGTTCATCAATAAACACCACAGATGGAGCCTGTAGAAATACATTAAAACATGATACAAGAAAAATTAAATAAAATGAAAATGCAAAAAGTTATATGCAAATGAAGACAGAATAATAATAATAATAAATAGTAAAAATCTCACGCTATCTCTTGCTTCTTGATAAAGTGCTCGAACACGTGATGCACCAACTCCAACATATATTTCCACAAATTGAGATGCTGAAATGGAAAAAAAGTTCACACCTGCCTCACCAGCAACAGCTTTTGCTAACAATGTTTTTCCAACTCCTGGGGGCCCACAAAGAAGTATACCACCTGATAGAAACAACATCTCAAATATAAATAAGTAAGACAATGAAAATTTAACCTGCGATAAAGTGTTTGGAAATCTGTTGTGAACTATAAATAAAATGGCATTCGAGTTGGGTACTAGTCAACACTTATGTCAAACCATCAATGCATAAGCATATAATGTGACAGTTTTAACTAATATAGTAACATGCAATGATATATTTGTGTTGACAAAACACAACATAAGTTAAAAGTCAAAATACAAGAGTATATAGTTTAGCAATGCTTCTTTGTATAAAATACCAACGGTTTTTTATCCTGTTTTGGGTCTTTATGTCCAAAGTATTTTAATTTTTTGTCTAAGAAAACAAACATTTACGTCCAAGAAACACAACATACGCCAAAATTCAAAAAAGCTTATAACTTAACAATAGGTTTCTTGCATAAAATACCAATGTGATTTAAAATTTTTCTCCCGTTAATCATTGTACTCTTTTGTGTACATTTGAGTCATCAAAGATGGTTTCGTGTCCTCATTTTGTTCACTATAAGGAATTTTAATGATAACCCAAACAAGAGAAAAAGCCATTTACTTCCAAGAAACATAACATAAACCAAACTCAAAAAAAAAATAAATAAATAAATAAAAAAAAATAAAAAACTATAATTTAACAATGAGTTTTTTTTTTTTTTTTTTTTTTTGCATAAACTACCAACAAACTTCCATTTTTTCTCCCTCTAGTCATTTTACTCTATATTAATCTTTTTTTTTTTTTTTTACTTTATATGCAAAAAAGTAAAAACCCTACATACCTGGTATTTTAACTCCTCGCCTTCGGTAGATTTCTCCGTGTGTGAAAAACTTAACAATTTCCTCAAGTTCAAGCCTAATTTTCCCAAGACCAGCTACATCTGTAAACTTCACATCCACACCTCTTTCTAAATATTGTGAAAGTTTAGCATTTTTAGGATTTTGTGCGCGCCGAACGCGAGCACCTGATTTCATAAACTGTTGAGCCATCTTCATGTACGGGTTTTCTTCACCCGATTTTCCTTCATCCTCATCATCATCTTCAAATCCTGCAAGTCCCCTCTCTAATTCCTTCATTTTCCTCTTTTCTTCAGCTTCTGCTTTCTCAATCTTTAACCTATCTTCATAATCCTTTTTCTGTTTTTTATAACTTAAGACTACAGTCTGGTAGAATATAACAAAAAACAACAATCCAATACCTAATGTAACATTGGAATCACGCGCTAATTCTTTCCACATGTTAGACATACGGTAGTATTTAATACGCGCTTCAAGCATCGCTTGCTCGCTATTAAGCTTTTGTGATTCCATTTTCTGTTTTCTTTCTTCTATCTTCTTCTGTGCTCTTGCTGCTTTCTCCATTCGTGCCATTTCCTTCTTCATATTCAATGTTTCTTTCATCCTACTTTTCTTCAGTTCTTCTCTTTGTTTCCTCAATTCCAACACTTTTTTGGAAACTGGTTTTGGTTTCACAAATGAATACATCCATAACGGGATTTTAGATAAGAACCCTAAAAAGGGACGGGGGACATCAGGTGTTTTAACTGGAGGAGTATAAGCTTGAACGCAAATCGAATCAATCTCCAATTCATCCCATGATTTCCAAAACTTCTGATCACTCTCAATTGAAGGTACCACAAGTCTAACAACTTTAGAATCATCTAAAACAGCTAAAACAACTACAGATCTTTCCTTCAAACCTTTACCAGAAGGTTTAATTATGTGTTTAAGTTTCCCTTCACGTTTCAAATCGAGAATATCAGTATACGGGATCCGATTAGCTACAACAGGAAGCCCCTGTGACCATGTTTTCCACTCTTCAGGTGTTAATGCATCTGGTTTTTTAGTAGAACGCTTCTTTTGTGCAACTTTGGCTGCTAATACAGGCTGGGGCAGTGAAGCTGATACTATTGTTAGGGTTACGGAAATCTGGAGTAAACTCAATGCGTTTATCTTGTTTTTTGATTCTTCTTCGGTCTCTGAATTGCATAGATTGCATCTAATTGGTGAATTAGTGTTAAATGAATATCTAAGTCTTCGAGATTGAAGCCGTCGTGATAGGGAATTTGAGGAAAACAATGAAGAAGCGGGAATACAATGAGATGCCATAAGAAACGTATACAATGACAGACTAAACAGATTGGATGAAGTTTTACGTTACTGTAATGGTTGAAGGCGGCAAATTCATTGAGAGATTAGGGCTTTGTGTATCTCATGATACCGTCATCTCCGGTCGTCGGGGCAGTGCAGCAGAAAGAAGCTATATCTGATTGGAAATGGAATTGTTGTGAGTTTGGGGAGGAATCGACGGCCGGAGCTCTGGCCGGCGTTAGTTTTGAGGGATGGTTTGCAGATAGGTTCTTTTTTAGCGGTGTTTTTTAGTTAGCTGGTGTGGATTATAAGATTAGTTGACAATAGTTTTAAGAAAAGAAATCATAAACGGTAAAACCTGTTGGTTTTCAATATTGTTTACGTCGAATTCATCGACTGTCTTCGTAAAGTTGCTGCTTTGTGACGTAAAGATCACGGGTTTCAGTAGTGAAAATAGTAACAGGAGTTACGTTTAGCATCGGATACGATCTTTATATTTACAAAACTCGTACAGTTTTTATAATTCTAAATTTTATATATGCATAATCAAACTTAAGAATATAATATATACCTATTTCAAAGTGTATTTGTGGTTAACCTTTTGTTAAACTAATTTGTGACTCTGTTTATTATTATTAATATTTTGTGTACCGGTTTACTAAACACAATGGAATGCTAACAAAGTTGGTTTGTACCATGGAGTTGTTAGGTTACGTGGGTATGATCCCCCGTGAGTGCAACATATTTTTTCTTTTAAAGTTCTTATGCCACACACTCATTAAAATCTTAGCTCACTATGTACATAGAAAATAATAATGTTTATATTTACATTTCAATCTCTATTACCGATTCACCACGACTTCATATGTCTTTTTTGATCATATTGCGCACGAGTTTGAATTATACAACCGCCACAGCTCGCGGTGACTTTGCTTTTTATATATTAAATTGTAGTATTTTATCATAGCATTTAATGCCCTAATATATAATTAAATAATCTAAATATACATTATTGTTTATATCGAATAGTTTTAAATGATTTTTAAACGACATATATATGTTATCCATACCCATACTTTACGGAAACTAATTAAGTCCATCCATACAAGAAGATAACTTCTGTCACAAAAAGCTCACGAAATGGATTCATGAAGAGGGTTTTTACAACCCCAAAATCGGTTGCAAATCAGTCGCAAATGGCTTTAGTGATTACTTTGACATCCAGTTTAATGTAGTTTCACAAGCTAATGGACCAGACATAAATCAACATGTTTTGAGTACACAATGAAAAACAACGGAACCAATGCTTAATTAATATTAGTACAGCTAGATGGCCTATTTGAGACCAAACAAACAGATTAAGCTGGAGATCGAATCGTCAAACCACCTTTCTTTTGTTTTTGATACACTGATTTTGCAGTAATCATTATAATTTTATATATCTCATTACCAAGTCAACATCAAGAACAATCTAATGACAAAAACATATCGGGAACTTTCTTTGAAAACAAACTTATCCACTGACCAGGTCACATTGAAGGAGTTCTTAATTAAACAGCTTTATTTTTGTTTAGTCTAACTATTGCACGGGATTAGCCTGACATTCGTTGCCTTTATCTCTTTATTTTTTGTATATATTTATATTTTGTCAACTTTAAGATCTACAAATCGGTCCGTGAACACAATCATAGGTAGCTACATTAATTTAATTTACCAGCCAACCTCATATGGCACCTATATATGACCAATGGCACCAGACCCTAGCTCCTTAACCAAGTCCATGGCTACCTTTTGCTGCCCCATTGAGACCGAACCCAAGACCATGAACCAAGACGAACTCAACCATGCAAGGGTATGCTCGATCACCTTCGTTAAAATCCGTACAATATATCGATCTTTTATTGGAACTTTGATTTGTGTTTTTTTTTTTCTTTTTGACGGCAATATATACATCATACTCATAGTCTAACTTGTTTTCTTTTTTTATATAACTAGGAAGTTGCCGTCGGTGTTCTGAAAGACAATAAACCATCTGAAGCCGCGCGTATACTAAATGAGGTATGCAATAAAATATAGATGTAAAGAAATGTCATTTATGTTTGTAGAATTAAAGATGCACAATATTAATTTAGGGATTTTGATTTTTTAGGGAATGAAACCAGTGATAGGGATCTCAGAAATGGCTAAGGCTATTGAGAGGAAAGATACGATTGACAAGCTTCAAGGAACGATCACGACGAGTGAGGCGGTTTGCCAATGCTCTATAACCGGGGTTGTTTCTACTCCTGAACATTGTAGTTTGATTAAGGAACCTCTTTCTGCTCCTTTTTAATTATGTTTTTTCTCCTTAAAACATTCTCGTATCGTATGTGTACGTAAAACCTTATATTGTTTGATGATAATTATCATCATGTAATGAGATACACAAATAATCACTAACGAACATTAGAGTAGTGTTTGGTATACATGATTGGAGGTTTAAATTGAATGCTTATATTGAATGAATCATTGCGTTGAAATAAAAAAAAATAAAAATAAAATAAAATAAAATAAAAAAACGTTTGGTTACACTTAAGAATGTAATTACATTTATTGAAGTAATGACTCAAACAATAACTCGAACCATGATCTGACACATGACCTAAATCATGGTCACCTTATATAAATATAGAGTTAGGCTTATCACTTTATATTATAACCATAAACATAGTTATCTTTTAAAACAAAACACAAGTTTAACAATAAGACTCATACTCATAATTATTACAGTAATGTCTCAGAGATTTAAATTTGTAAATGACTTAAGATTTCAACAAAATTAAAACTTCAAATGATTATGTAATAAACTAAACATTAAATATATAAAACGCTTTAACAATAAACAAACATAAGCGAAAACCTTACCAAACATGACCAGCACAATGGGTCAAACAAGTAATACTAGGGCTAAAGATCCTCACTTTTTTAAAATCATTATATTGGGGTTTTATTGGGGCGATCGATCCAAAGTTAAAATCTAAGTTGGAAAGGGGCGGTAGGCCGGTAGCAACCTAGCCGGAAACATTGAACGCATATAACTCGTTGTTGACTCTTCAATTTTTATTGATCGTATAGACGAGAAGAAAAAACTTGAAAAAGTGAAAGGTCTCATGAAGAGTTTAGGTTTCACTCCTCACCAATTTGAGATCTCTTACAATTTTTTCCAGATCAATTTTAATTCTCAAGCCTCACAATGAATGAATCAAAGACTCCATAAGTTTTTTTTGTTCTTATTGTTCTTCAATCTTGTTAACACAAATTAAATTATTACAAAAGTCATATAATATTTTTTTTATATTAATAACTAATAAAATTGAATATTGCTGGGGCTGAAATATTTCGGGTTAAATTAACTTGACATTTAGGAATATTATATTATTCTTACTAATGAGCTGAATAAAGGCAATGCAGGCTCTTTTGTTCAAGCATATCCAGGGATATATGAGAATACGAGTTGTTAGAGAAGCGTATACGCAGGAACTATGTTCTATCGATCAGAGTCCATTATGTCCACGATTCATATAACGTGAGAATTGTTTGAATCCATTCCGTGAATAGTGGATCTATTAGTGACAATTGAAGACGAGGTCAAGCTGTGAAGAGCTAAAGTTTATCCCGAATAATCCGGGATATAGTTGGAGTTTACCGTTATCATTTAATTAATATATAAGAAACCGATGGTAAACAGGAAACACACAACATCCACTCAGCTTACTCGATTACTAATCTCTCTTTTGCAGCTGTTCTTACGCTCGTGGTTTTTTGCATTACTTTCATCACGCATTTGGCTTATTTCAGCATACACTTTAGCGTTTTACCATCGGTTTGCTTTACATATGTACTTGTTTAATCTAATCAATAATACTGACTAGACAAGTGATTTTTTGGTCATTTTTCCGAGGTTTTATTCCGGCAATCTGTAAGGATTAAGGACTTATCTCGCTAAAATTTTTTGTGCCATTCATTTGTTTTTATTTTGTATTTTGAATTATCTTTAAGGATACTTAGGGATATTTTGAGATATAATCACAGAATCAATCAGAAACTTGTTAATTCGAACATATAAACACTTAGCCTCATTTAACTAATTTGGAATAACTAAAATTGATATAAAATTAATACTTATTAATTTTTGACCAAAACAAATATATTTAAGTTAGATAATTTAATATAAAATAATCGAATCAATTTCTTCAAATTTAAAACCAAAACCGAAGGCTTTTTTTGAATTCTCGAGGATCCGGCGTCTAGGGTTCTTAAATACCCGATAACTATCGTCTTCTTCATCGATCAAAAGGTGCAAAATGAGCTCAAGTATTCACCGGACACCCAAATCAAGCGGGAAGCATTCAGTGTTCTTCAATGATTTAGCCACCCCTGTTACTACCCGTCGAACTGGATCCTCCAAATTCACTACCCCCGGCCAAACCGCCGCCGTCTCCGCCCTACGGCGTGAAAACTTTTCGTCTTCCGATCTCCCACCACCACCAATGTTCACGCTCGAAGACCGATCGGACCTCTCACCGGAATCCGGTATTCAAGACTACCCGATTGGTTCACCTGAACATAATTCAAACCCTAGAACTCCCGCGCGAACGCCATTGACCAAATTATTTCCCACAAGTCCTAATAAGTCATCTAATTCAAGCCCTAGCACATCCAATTATTCGTTGTTTGGAAATCAGCAATTGCAGGCTGCACAGACTCCTGCAGTGAGTTCGAGCTGGTGGTCTGCAGGTGTGAGTGACGATAAAGGAAAGGGGCTGTGTACTGGTTCGGGTACGGGTCCGGGTTCTCCTGTGGATGGTGTTGTTCATCGTCAACCAGGGGTTTTGCTTACGTTACCGCCTCCTAGAGAGGTTGCGAGACCAGAGATTCAACAGAATTCTTTGCGTGTGGGGACTATTGATGAGGAAGAATGGGTCACTGTTTATGGGTAAATTTCTAAACTTGTCTCAGTTGATCCTGCATTCTTGTTATGTATGGTTATTTTTAGGTTATAATCATGATTTTGGGCTTAAATAACAATGTACGAAGCTATGATTTTGTATTGGGATTTGCCATTGAAATAGTTTCATTACAGTTAACACATGATTACAAGCTTATTTGCTGTAATCATCATACCTTTTATCTTAAACTTGCTTAAAACAATCTTTAACTGTGCATTTGCAGGTTTTCACCAGCAGATACAAATTTAGTACTTTGGGAATTTGAAAAATGTGGTGTAATTCTCAGACACGTTCCTGGTTCAAGAGATTCTAATTGGATGCACATTCTTTATCAGGTAATTTCTGCATCTGTTGTTAATTCAGAATTTAAAGTTAAGGTTAGATTATAAGAGACATTGTTAGATAAAACAAACAAACTTTTAACACTTTTGGCGGTTTATTCGTGTAACTTCTTTTTGCAGCTTTTTATATTCCCCAACTTTTTTCTAATTTGTTAAAAATGGCGTCTTCACCCGTTGAACAGGTTAAATGCGTATGTATAACAAGTAAAGGCGACACTCAGTAGTATAAAAGCTGATCATTCTATGTGTTTATAATTTATTTTCACTCTTATATATATTTACAGACACACATACTTGGCCTAGAGGGGTTTAACTACTAGTCAAATATGCAATTTACTTGTTAATATCGATGAACTAAAAGATTCTTGCAAGCCAAAGTCAAAATTCTGATCTGTAGTGATTATTTAATAAGAAATTTGTTGATAAAAGAAAAAAATAGTTAGTTTTAGCAAATTAAAAAAACTAATATGTATTTAAGCATATTACGTGTAGACAGTAAATAATGAAATAATTTATCTATTTATTGTAATGTGACACACACATGATTTCACCTTTATATATATGTATTAATCTTTTAGAATCTAGCAATCCCTACATACTTCATATGCTTAGTAAAACAAACTAGCTGATTCAAAAATTACGTTAAAACACTTTCTAAAATTTTATTCTATTGATTGTCATTATTATATATTATACAGAGTCGATTTGATGCTCAAAAGGCTCTTAGCAAGAACGGGATGCAATTAAACGGAGTCTTAATAATTGGAGTGAAACCCGTGGATCCAATTCAACATCAGTCACTTAGTGATAGACTGCAAAATCAAGGATTCATGCCAATACCACCATTAACTGCCATTAGAAAAACTGACCCGATTGCCTTCAATGCATCTAACCGGGTTTCCAATCAAAATGTGCCCGCCAATTCTCCTCAATCTGGTGGAACAATAGCAGCACCTGCAAAATCAATGGTCTCCAAAGTTGTTGATTTGATGTTTGGGTTGTAGCAAGTTTTATACTTGAGTTCATCTTGTTTCACTTTTTTGGTATTTTTGAGTAACATGCTCTAAGAGCTTTATAGATATTGTAATAAACATGAAGTTTTAAAATTTTGGGGGTTGAAATCAGAAAGTGTAGTGTTGTCCAATCAAATTATTTGATTTAATGATAGTAAATTCTGGATTCGCGAAGTTCAATTCTTAGGACATGTAGTCAATGAAAAATGAATACATGTCGATCCATCAAAAAACGAGGTGACCAGGAACTGGGAATCACCAAAGTTTCCCACTGAGGTGCGATTCCTAGGCTTGGCTGGTTATTGTCGCTGATTCATCGAAGGATTTCTAAAGTGGGAATCACCTGTTCTTGATCACCTCGTCTTTGGATGGATCGGCATGTATTCCTTTTTCATTGACTAC
>WOUH02000014.1:782147-798169 GCA_009936405.2 Stevia rebaudiana
TTACTTAGGATTTCTAATTTGATGGATTAGATCAGGATCTAATAACCTAGTCCAAAAAATTGTCCAATCAATCAGTTCAATTAATAAGTAGATAATTCAGATTAGAGAACAAGTAATTAATTTCTCAGTAAACTGTTTGATTAATTTTGGGTCAATTTTAGGAAATCAGAGAAATCGTCAAAAACCTTTATGTTTTTTTCTAATTTCTGATTGAATTAATGAAGTGATTATCAGAAATTTGTTCAAATTAACAACTAAAGCAACAGATAAACTTGTTTCAACGATCCGCGATTTATTGCAGAAAATCGGAAATCAATGGAACAGTAAACCCTAAAATAGCCGTTTTGACGCTTGAGACTGAAATTTTGTGAATAGGCTCACAAATTTCAACAATCAGACCGATTACGAATCAACTAGTGATAAGCAATCGTATACGCTTTAATTGTTTACACAATTTTGAGCTATTAATCTGAGATCTCAAAAACACAAAGTTTCACCAAGAACACACACTAAATCGAATCAATCAATCCATGTCAATTTGTTTAACGAATTGATCAGACCTTCCTTAGATACTCCTAAACTATACGATTTTAAGCTTAGATCAGCTCTTGATCGTAGAAATCATAACTTCAGATTTTGATTTTCAGTATAATCAAAATATCGAGCACCAATCTCTGATACCAATTGTCAGGATCGCAGATCTGGATCTGAATATGTTACAATAATAAGCTGTGATTTCAACTCATTACAGGGCGGAAACAAGCAATCAATTCAAGTTTAGATAAGATCTAAATAACTAAAACCCACATAATTAATATTCAAGACATAATTAATAAGAACAGTATGAAGAACAGATGAATTGAATATTAAAGGCAGTTATATTAATGTCAGATCTGCAAAATACAGTTACTGTGTGAAAGTGCGTGTAATAGTGTGAGAGCTAATCAGCGGCGTGTAAGCGTACTGACACTTCCTATCACATGTCTATTTATAGACATAACTCTGACCTACATAACTGCCCTAACGGTTTTGCTTTAACCAAAATAACGATACAGACGTCACAACAGTTATACACGTCATAACTGATGTCAGCATAAACAAAATTACAAAGAAAATCTATCTAAGTCTTGAGACTCCATCAGCAACGGCAAATTGGTCATCAGCATTCATCAATTTGCCCATCAGCATTGCCATTTGTATTTCTGAGACTTAGAACATTTTAGGCATCAGCAGTCACAAGTTTGGCTGTCAGCATCACAATATGCATTTGTGATACTTGAAAAATATTCTGATGAGTATAGAGTGTCAGCAGTCATGAGCATCAGCAGTGAAGATTATACTTGTCAGTATCCAAGTATACTTAATCTTCTGGTTTCCTCATCAGCAGTGTCCCTTGATTATCAGCAGTCAACACTTGTGTTTATCAGTATCAGTGAGTTGGTTGTCAGCAGTGAAGTATCATGGGTAATTACATTTGGCTGTCAGCATTGCTGTATACTTGGTGATTTCCACTTTAAGTATCAGCAGTACTACTTGTAACATCAGCATTACCACATTGAGTATCAGCATCAGCATTTACTTAACTTTCTCTGTGAATCATCAGCATTTGTGTGCCAGCATCACTATCTTGAGCTATCAGCAGTGAGAGATCCTTAGCAAATTCATCTAGTCGTCAGCACTGCCATATAATATAGCATTTGGTCATCAGCACTGCAGTTTACATGGAAATCCTTATTCATCTCATCAGCAGTGCTGATTCCTTTGGCAAATCCTGCAAGTACTAAACACTTAAACATAAGACGCATATACATCATGATACTGTCTTATAAATAAACAGATTAAGGTTTAGAGAAATGGACCATTATGTGTCATATGTATTGAGCCTGTCAATACATCCACATAAATTATGGATTTGGTCTTTAAACAGAATTATCAGCAGTTCAAGTATCTGTATAAGTAGATAACAGAAATTAAAAGAGAAAGGTTAGAACTTTGCCATCATTCAATGGACTTAATAGTTATGAAACTTGCAGTAGAAGATGTCAATTGTGGGCAAGAAACCATCTCATAGAGGAAACCTAACACGTATTCTATATGTTTATGTAAATACTAGTAGTATACCCGCGCGATGCGACGGTTGCGACAATTTACAACGTAGTACTCGTTTTTCGTTAATTTATTAATTCTCGTGTTTCGTTAATTTATTAATTCTCTCTTGATATATATTGTATGTTAGTTTTCTTGTTTGTAACTCTGATATGATATGTTTATACCATAAGTCTTACATATCTCTTTTAAATAATAACAAACACATGAATAAAATAAAATATTAATCACATAGTAATTTAGAAATAGAAAACCTAACACAAATAAGAATCATGTAAATTTATCTGACTAAACACAGTACTAAATTAAATAAAAATAATTAAACAAACAAGAAAAATATTAATCTTAAATTAACCTATCATTATATGAGATAATAAGATGCTTACAACTACATCTTAATATCAAGCTTACTTATCTATAAATGCAATTTCAACCATATACTACTTCATTACGAATCAAACACAGCAAACACAACGAAATATCGGTAAAGAAGCATATCAAAAATTTGTATTGTGGAAAACTTTCCAAATTGGTGTCTCTTCTCGTTTATACAAACCACAAAATGAAGACTCTAAACCTCATTGGAGCCCAAAAAAATTGGCAAAAATAAAGACAATCACATATATATTACAAATCTTGCTCGTGTAAAATCTGTCCATGTATCATGTGCATGCATCTACCATAATTATAGTAGCTCCTTTCCAATGTACATGACCTTCATAATGACTGTAAAATATATTACAAAAGTCACAAAATAAGTTCAAATTCAAGCAGAATAATCAAAGCAATTATAATAACCAAGAACAAAAGGTCAAATGTCGAATCAAAGATTAGATAGAATAAGTTATATGCTCCAAGAAAAAAACAAAAACAGGAAGTTCTATGAAACGTATAATAACTTCATTTTAGGTAGACAAAGATTACGTGGGCTTTTAGCATGTTGTAAGGAATTATCTGTCTGCACCCACTATTATTTGACCCGATTTCCAAATATATTTTGCATAGTTTTAAAAAAGCACACGAATCGGTTTTATGTCTTGCAATAACCAGATACTTTATATGAGCAAACCTGAATTTAATATAGCTTCTAAACATATCAATAGGTCCTATTGAGTTTAGGCCATCTTGTAAAGGTCCCCAAATCTAACATGCTTTAAAACATTCATAGAAACTTATAAATCAAAAGTATGATTTTGTTCAATAAAGGAAAGGATTTTTTTAAACCAGAAAAAAACAAATGCAACACACACAAACACATACGTATTTATGTATGTATGTGTATTGAAACCTGAAAAATGTTTGTATGATGAAACCAGAAAAATGTTTGTATGATGAAACCAGAAAAATGTCACGCAGAACATCGTTAACAGTGATGGAATTTGCCAAGTCAGGCGGGATTTCCAAAACAACGACAATTCAGAGATAATTCAAAAATAGAGTAAGAAAGTAACATGTTTGACTAACCTAAAATAACGGAATATCCAAAAGAATTATTATTCAGATATGATTAAAAAATAGAGAAAGAAAGTAACATATTTGACTAACCTAAAATAACTTTTAACCTATTTGACCATTTTCTATTTGTAGCATGAGTTGGGATTGCTTTCCTTTCTAGAAGATCATCACAAGTATGGGCGTAACTCTATACTCTTGATGGAAAGCTTAACATTCCCTATGCATTTATAGTCTTCATGATAAATTGGTTGATTCTATCATTCTGCATACTGCATATCATTAATTACATTAATAAAATAAAAATCTTAACCAAGCAACAAACAGATTAAGGTAAAAATAAAAATAAAACCATACTATGGTATGAAAATAATTTCAAATCCATAGAAGCTTGATAGCGTTTGTCATACCTCAGTAAATTGAGTTGAGAAAAAGAAATGACAAGATGCAATTTCATGACAGATATAATTAGTTACATTACCTGATTATGCAAATGTAATTTTGCTAATCTTTTTCAGTATTTTTTAACAACCAGTTTGTAGAAAGATGCAACTGAAATACCAGAATAAGAAATCATAAACCAACATGTGGTGTTGTTTCAATCCCAAACCTGCAAAAATAATAAAAAAACAGAAAATGGTATGATTTTGATGACCATTTAAATGATGTGACTTCATTTCTATCCCAAATTGCAGTCTCAGAAGCCGATAATGGAGATCACTACAAACAAACCAAAATTCAAAAACGAACACCCCGGTTCTGAAAATCACTTACCAAACTCTTAAGATGTCTTCGATTAAGGAAGAAATCACTTACCAAACTCTTTATTGGTGGCTTGAAAATAGCATCTGAATTTCTACAACATTGTTACAAAAACAAAACAGCTCGAAATCAGAAATCAGGGGTTTGTATGTATACGAATAACACATAAATCCAACTGCAAACAACAACTAACAGTCAAAACATCGAACAAAGTTGAATAAAATTAAACGTCGAACAAAAAAAAAGGAACCTTGTTTAGAAATGAAGATAGCACAAACCTGGATAAAAATCGAGTTTAACATCTCATCTAGCTTCTAATTTAGGCACCATAAATCTTCATTTGGATTCACTTCAATGTCTGGGAAAGGATTGAACGAACGTTAATCGTGTAGATCTCCTGTCTATGAGTGGAGTTGGGAAATACAATCCACCTATTTTAACTAATGGTTAAAATATACAAATTGATACACACAAAAAAAGATAAGAAGCTATACCAGTGCATTTGAAGGAAGGGTAACACTAACACTCACAAGCATGCTCTACAACGTGAAGAAAAATGATAAAAAATTAACCGAGAAATCTGAAAATATATATAAATTAAATATTATATAGAACATTATGAAATTAAATCTGGATTAATTAAATATGTTGAAAAAATTGATAATAACATGATTAAAATACGTCATAATGTTTTTATGTTTATGCCTTAACTCACAAACAATGATCTTTTCATTTGTTACACTTTCGCATTGTTGAAATTTATTTGTGTTTTGAACAAAAGTTGGAACGAAAGAATGTTACTCATATATCATCAGTGATACAAAAGATCATACATGAACTGTGTTGATCATACATTGAAATAGTAAAAATGATCAGAATCATCCAAATAAACGATTGAATAAATAGCCACTCTCCATTAATATGATTTCTAATCAAACAAATACTAAAATAACAAAAAAAAAACCTAAACTACCACACATCTTTGAGATATTACTGGATATGAAGCACAATAAGTAAACTAACCATTTATGATGCCCTCCTTCTCCTCAACTTTAACTTGAATACAGCCTGATCACCTACACAAACAGAGCCGATCAATTCGTTAATCGTGCAATCAATAGTGACTTAGAAGATAAACTGTATAATCAATTAGAATCAAGATAAATCAAAATGACAGGCAGATTGTATGGAGTCAAAATTGCAACAAATGCAGTCTTGCTCTTTTTTAAATCACTGCAACCCTCAAGACCAATCAAAATCAGGCCACACATGTAAAATAATGGTAAGCTCTTGAATCAATTCAAACACGAAACATAATTTACCTCTAATGTGTCTCTCTTTGAGTGACCACTCAACATGTTTAGTTCAACATCCTGAATCACACATCAAAACCAAACCCTAACAATCAAAATATTAGCATAGAGACATATATAAAATTCGTTTGAATGAGATAAAAGAAAGGGTAAAGGACCTTGAAATTGCTATTGGGGTGTGGTATAATCAACGAATCTGTTGCTTTGTTCCCCCTATCAAAAGAATATGAACGGTGAACAGAGATTATTAACAAAGGAACAACGATTAGAAGAACAAACAATGAGTGAAATTAGTGAACCAGAGCAGCCATAAGGGAACCAAAATCGATTCATACATACAACGAAAGCTTAAATCGGGAATCAACCAGACTTACAAAAGATATGGATTGTTCGACTGGAACGATGGAACAACGGCGAAGCACCGAATGATTATTGCACATCATACTTTTTCGAATGGCTGTAACAGGTGAGATCGACGATTTTAGAGAGAGATCGACGAAACTGGTTTGATTTTTGAAAATGAGGGGATGAGCGGCGATTTTAGGGTACGATTTTGGATTATGCATAAACCCTGAAATGGATCCCGCTCATTTGAATCGCTTTCTTATATTTGGATCTGCCATGCTTTGAGCATTGTACATCAAGCTTTTTAAGTTGTATATCTCTTAATTTTAAGAGATTTGAGTTTCTCTCTCTAATACTCATTATAGAGTAGTATAGATAGTTCTTTGTATTAAATAGCGCCTTAAAATTGGCTTTGCTTCTATTTTTTCGTAGTGTGTATACTCGAAAAAACAAACCATTGCGATAGTGGGTTTTTTTTTTCTTTCTTTTGATTACCAATTTGTAAAAGAAAACAGATAAAAATCAATAATTTTCGTACTTTAAAGTTTGTCATGTCATTTCGATTGCTAACACTAAACTTTAAATAATTAGGAACATAAAAAAATATGAAAATATCTCACTGGCGCGCTTATTCAATAATTCTTGAGTAATTTATTATAAATTATTTTTAGCCCGCACATAAAAACGTGTATATTTTTGTTCACCGGTTCGAGCTTAAATTATTATTGCCACGTGGTTCACACCTTCATTTACGAAACTAAAGGTTAAAGGATACCAAATCACTTTTAACAAGAAAAAACATGTACATTAGTGTGTAAGAAATGTCATTAAACATATACTTTTCAAGAAATGTACTTAAAAGGCAACCAAACCTAATAAGTTAAAGATGTACACACGTTGTTAATTGTTTAATTGAGTCGACGTTTATCTTTCTTAATTATTGGTCGCCAACAACTGTGTTGTGCAATATCTGGTGTTTTTCTTTTTTACCTTTTTGCTTCCACCTTGTTAAATCTAACATGAAAGCCATCTTCAAGAAACTGTGGGGGGCGGAAAGGAAACAATTAAACTAAAGAGGTGTCATAAATACATTGTTAAAATTTAATGAAAAAATAAAAATAAAAGAAAGAGTGGAGGAGGAGAGATGCTCATTGGTTGGTCTTTTCCTAATTTCCTTATTGATTTGATAGTTATACAAAATGACGTAAGACGACACCGCCAACTTTTGCACTATATACTCGAAAAAAGTGAGTCCTTTTAAACAATTTTTCTTATAAATTATAGGACAAATCATATATATATATCTCTAGTAATAAAGCGTTCTGAAATTAATAGTTGTATAAGTGTTTTCTCTTAATTTTTATCTTTACATGACCCTTAAGAATAATTTGAGTGAATCAAAGTGTTATAATAAAATCACTTATAACTTTAGGTCTCTTTAAAGTCAATCAACTTGTAGTAGTGTTCCAATAATATGTAGTTTTTCTTAATGCTATTCGAATTTTTCAATATTAATTGAGTCAAATAAAACGTATATGTATATTTTTTCATTATTTAGTAAATACTTTTCATAATTTGACATAAATCCAACAATCATCATGAAGCTAATTTCTTCATAATTTCCTCATTCTTCAAGTTAATTGAAAAAAAAATCACTTATTAGTTAGTAACCAAGATTTATATACTCATTTGTATTAATTAGTTTTAAAAAACTTGAATATTTTTTAAAAATTACATAGGATTATAAGATATATTGAAAGTTAAGTGACATTTAGAGAGTCAAATAAACTTTGAAAGAATTTAATGAAACACTTGTAAAAGTTAGCTACTATAGTGTGAAATAAATTCTTTTCATTATTACTGTTATTGTTGAATTGTAGTATATTAACAAAAAAAAATCATTATATATATTATTATATTATGCGTGAGTTATTTCACTATGAATTTGATACTCACTTAGTCACTTTATCATATGATGAATAGTTTCATTTCCACATCATATGAATTTTTTTAAGCATTATAATATTATATATTTTTGTTATAAAAACTCATATAATATACGGTTCTATCATCCAAACTTTTGCTAAGTGTTCTTTAAATCAACAATCTATCATCATTCACGTAAACATCCTTTCATTTATGAAATATTATCATATTTTTATAACAAAATTATTCAATTTTAATATAATATTTTAAATATTGCTTATATTTTGGCAAGAAAGTGTCCTTACTTTGTGCATAAAACTTTTTTTGAATAGCGTTTGAGACTACCTAATATTCGAGTGAATTTTTCTTATATCAGACATTAACTGTTCATACTGATTCTGACGCTTCAGACTTGACTCATTAAAAAACAGCATAAAAAAAAACTCACCCACGTAAAAAAGAACCTATATTGCCCAACCTAACACTAAACTTAACATAAAGATCTCTCTGTTAACACGAAGTCTTAGACATCTCACGCTTGTAAGAATAACTTATTTCTCCAATAAAGAAAAAAGAGTTTTATGTCACGTAGGATTAAATAGACAAAAGTTGCCTTACATATATATAAGCTGGCAGAGGTTTACCAAGAGGTTTTGTGGTAGGTAGGGTAACTTTGGAGGATACCGAGGCTGGTGACAAAGTGGTGGTGGTCACAAATGACAAAACCTCTCTCGCTAAGTAATGGACCTTTTGACTTGTATGTAACTTTATAAAGTGTTGTTATTCATAATTTAGTTTGTGCATACGATTTGAGTTCTAGTAGTCAGAACAACTTTTGGTAACCACAAGTTATTTTAATATTTTATACACAAACTTAATAATAAAACAATAATTAACTTCTAAATATAATTAGACAACCCTAGCTAGAGGATCTCGTCCCCTATATATACACCTTCCTACTAGTCATCCATTTCGACCATATATCAATTCTCTCGCAATTAAAGCAAGACAACAAAGAACTAATAAATTACAAAAAAATGGAACACAATCTACCGGTTTTACCAAAAAAGGTTTGGAGCGTCCTACGTTTGTTCTATTTCATGCTTCGTAAAGGTGTATCCAAGAACAAGATATGGTTAGATCTCAACTTGATGATCAAACGTGCCAAGATCGCCGGTAAAGCCTTGCAAAACCTCTTGTTCCACCACCACCACAATTGGGCGGCGTTCGCCGGCAACCACCCTTCCCGCCACCTGTCTTTCCCCTCTCCTCCGCCCGGTGAGTATGAATACAGTTGCACCACCACTCCTTCTACAAGTAACCACAAATTCTCCCTATTTTCATGCCATAAGAAACACCATATTGACCATCAACCAAAGGTGGCTCTTGATGTTGTGGCTTTCAATGCTGCAATGGTCAAGACCATGGAGATGATTCACAATGAGACGGGTTCACAGGCTCTGCCCGGATTCGGGAGGAGTCCGGTGGTTAGACAACTAAGGGTGACCGACTCTCCGTTCCCGTTGAGTGGTGTTGATGAGGACAACCATGTGGATGAGGCGGCGGAACAGTTCATTGTCCGGTTTTACAATGATTTGCAGCGGCAGAAGCAGATTTGTGGTGGCGACACAATGCCCACGGTATGATCAAACACAACGGGATAAACTGTTCGATCGTACGTTGTGTTGCTCATAAAAGAGAACGAACATAAATTGTATTGCGTTATGCTAAAACATATATTGTTGGAGGGTAATATATGAAAACATGACCAAAATTGTTTTAGAAGATTAATATGGAATTATGGATTTTGATTTTTATTGTGTGATCACCCATGTTGTATATCTATTTATTTTAATAAGATTGATTTTACTTTATGATTAGCTAGGGTGTGGGAATTTGGTTTACCGTATTAATTAGAAATGACGGAAACACATATTCAATTAATTATACCATATTTTTCATGAGTAGGATTTCTATAATTTTGAATGCAATTATGAATGGATGAGAGATAAATATACGAAGATGAAGATTTTGGTAAAAAAGAAAGAAAAAATAATGATGTTCCTAGAATATATTTTTTTAAAATGGTGAAGATGAAAGGGAAAAGATAATCATAAAAACATAAAAACTCATTAATTAAATAAAGAAAATACATATTAGAATGAAAAAAACTGTTTTGAATGATTTAAATCTAGAGCATAATCTTCAATAGAATCAGAACCATTCATCTTAAACTCTAACAAAGTCATCCTACCATCAAGTTCTCATCTGAATACAACCCGATTTATATATGTAAATGTAGACAGACAAGTACACTTACGTTTATAAATAAAACTGATTAAATAAGACCACCGTGTCAAACATATTAGATATAATGAAAAACATAAAAAATACAATGACTTGATAGAAAACCCAATGACCTTTTTGTTTGTTATTGCGTCTTTCTGAAGAACATGTCACTCTGTCCTTATGACAAGTAGGACATTGTGTTGAACATATTAGATATAATGACAAACAGAAAAGATACAATAACGTGTTAAAAACACAAGGATCTAGAAAGCGTAATTTGTTTATACAATATACTATACTTATTTCAAAAATAAAAAAAACATTCATTTTTATGATATGATATTTGTAGAAAAAATATGTCGTATATAAAAGTTATAGACATTTAGAAAAAAAAATGAGAGAAATTTGAAAAAAAAAACAAATAAAGGTGACTATGACTAAAACACCATTCAACTACTTTTTTGTTTTAAAACAGAATTTTCATTGATAGAATAGCTTTAAATTCTTCTTACACCTCTTAAGATTAGAAGTCTATTCAATTAAACTTTTTTAACTATAAATATTATATACTTTTAAATTACACCAATTAATGCACCTAAAATAAGATACTCCAACTACACCAATCTTGCAATTTTTACAATTTTTAGTTGAACTTAACCATACTTTTCTTTTTCAAAAAGTAATAGTGGGCATGCATACAAGACAAAAGAAAATAAACACAAATTGCTATTTCTTTTTATAGTTTAAGCAAACTCTAAGAGGGAGTTGTTCAAGTATCAATAGTGGGGGATATACCGACAACTTGTTAAATTGTGGGTGCCCGTAAGTTATATGAATTACTAAATAGGTTCTTTAATGATAGCTTTATAAGGATTATTTATTTAAAGAAGGATTTCAAGTTGTTTTTATTCTTAATTGGTTATTAGAATAATACTTGCTCTTACCTCTTACGTGTTTGGGCTTGATATTGAGACACAACATATATGTATATATAGGAGATCATCAGATCATCAATGATCCTAACCAAATCTTCACACAAAATTACATGAATACAATTCCATGTAGCATTATTATATTTTTCGTATCAGTATCATTGTCATCTTTTACATTTATACTTTCAAGAATAGATTATATAAATTACTTATATATTTTTGAATTTGTATTAAGTAATTTACTAAGTCATATTTAAATAATAATTTAACTAAAAGTACAATATATATATTTAAATATTACAAGATTATGGGGTGTTTAAATTTTGAAATTTGCATTACCTTAATATTAAACCGTTACATTAATTAGAAAAAAAGTGAGTGATGATTGAGCTTTATCATTTTTTTTTAACAACAAATATTAGTAGTTAGTAATTTAGTATCACTATTAAGTTTCTCACTTCCCTTTTAACAATTTGACCAAGAGATCATTTGTTAGCTTTATTATTGATCACATACGTTTTAACGTTCAAATTCTATTGTAACGTTATGTTTATATATTGATGGATCTTCCTTGTCATCACCCGAACAATATAGCTTCAAATATATGGACACCTCACAATCTATTTGTCTTCCTCACAAACTTTATCTATGGTTTATTAATTCTGCAAATCTGTGTAATAATTACAAGCTTCAAATGTACACGTACGCACAATTTCTTACAAATAACTTTTACAAGCAAATTCGTCTAAACTTCACTTGTAACAAGAGACTAAAACAACAAATAACAATATCCCATTTGTATTCAGCCGTCTGCTTTCATATAGATGATTGAATTCAATGAGAACCAAACGCACCCTTAGTGTTTTCGAGCCGCAAGTCGTTGTAAAACCGGCTTATGAATTGCTCAGCCGCCTCATCGACATGGTTATCCTCATCCACGCTACTCAACTGGAACGGTGAGTCGGTCACCCTCAGCCGCCTAACCATCGGGCTCCTCCCGAACCCTGGAAGCGCGGGTGAAGCCGTCTCGCTGTGAACCATCTCCATGGCGTTCCAAACCGCCGCATTGAGGGCCATTATGTCATGATGATCATGACCATGTTGGTTGGTGGAATGATGTTTCTTGTGGAATGAAAATAGAGAGAATGGGTGGTTATGAGTAGAAGGGCTGTTGCTGCAGCTGAATTCATATTCTCCGGACCGGTGGTTGGTGGTGAACGCCGCCGCGGCCGACGGGTTGTTGTGGTGGTGGGACATAAGATTCTGCAATGCTTTTCCGGCGATCTTTCCTCGCTTGATCATCATGTTGATGTCTAACATCAGTTTTCTCTTGAGTACGCCTTTACGTAGCATGAAGAACACTAAACGCATCAAGTTCCAAACTTTCTTTGCTAAAACTGGTAGATTTTGTTCCATTTTTGTGAATATGAAGGTTTCTTGTTTGCTTGATATATGAAAGTATAAGTTTTCTTGATGGTTCTTGAAATATAAGAAGATTGAGAGAAATTGTTGATGAAATAATATAAGGGTGTGGGGAGGTATTTAAAGGGATGAAGCATAGTACAATCATACTTCATACACGTTGATTGTCCTTTGTTGTTAAGTTAACTCGACTTTTGGTAGTGTTTTACTATTTTAAGTTATAGTATATTTTTATTGTCTACTTTACAACTTTAGTAAAGCACTGCCTCTCTCTCAAGGTCTCTCTCTCTCTCTCTCACTCTTTTATATTTTGGAGTTAAATTTAGCAATTATTGATGATTTGATATCAGGATTTGGATTGGATAAGATTAAGGTCATGTGAGTATAGATTAATGTTTACCTTGAATCATATAAGGCAAACATGGGTTTTTTAATAGTTATTGTAGATTCTTGTACTATATCTTATAGACTTATAGCTAGTATATTGTATATTGGGACTTTTGTACTATTTGGATAAAATCATCCAATCTTATCCTTTGAACATGTGTCTACAAGAAGGAGATATATATGATTGTCAAACTTTTTGAGTAATATTTGTTACACTTATGTTAATATAAACGTGTATTGTATACGATTGTATTTATATAGAATTGTGTTATATAGCACGGGTAAAACAAATTAATATGATACAAAAAATCGAATAACATAACCAATCTCCTATAACTACATACAAAAGTGCTAAATGAGGCACGATAAGGCAAATGCAACTGCAGATCGAGAAAGCTAAAGTAATATCGGGAACTGCTTATAATGTGGATGCATAGTGGAGACAATTCCAAAAATTGCTCCCCGAGCGGTAGTCAAAACAGTTAGAGAACACCTACACCCTACTTAACTAATAATTTTTATTTTTATCAACAATAAACATATTTTGTATATAAAGACTTTTATAATAAGAAATGTTTTTAATTTATAACACTTTTTTTTTATTTGGAATATGCTAATTACATATGTACGAAAAAAAAATGTTTTTTTAATTTTTTTTATATTATAGACAAAGAGAGTAGTCAATTAGTGCAATCCTATTTAATTTAAGACTAAATTACAGATTTCAACCTTTATGTTTGGAGATATTCACAAATTTCAACCTTTAACTTCATTAAGTACAGTGGGCAACCTTTACTTAAATTAGTTAATTCAAATCTCAACCTTTAAACTAACTTTTGTTAGTTTTCTTAGTTAATTAAAACTAGAGGGTTTGTTTTGTCATAACTAAAACTTAGAAGTTGAAAATAACAATCCATATGTAATCAATGAGAATCTTATTGCAACTGCTGCTACTTGACCGCCGGTTTTCTTGCTTATTGTTTTCTGGTCGCCAGAGGCTGCAGCCGCCGGCAAGAAATAGATATTGCTGCAATTCAAAGGTAACATGATAAATGAACCTTACAATCGTTCGATTTCATGGAGCTTGAATGCAGATCTGTGTATTTTGTGATTCTTTCGGAAATGTGTATAAGATCCCACCGGAGTATAGCCAGCGTATTATCTCCGGCAAATTATCTCCGGCATTAGCGGAATTGAACTCTTTAAGGGTTCTTACACTTTTTGGGAACGGATTCACCGGAAACATCCCACCGGAGTTTCATGAACTCACTGGAAGATCAATGCCCCAATGCATTATTTGGTTTAATTCATGAGTTTTTAAGTGATATACCAAACATTCGGTTTCTTGATTTGTCAAAAACCCAATTTGAAGGACAGATTCCATCGTCATTGTTTACGATTCGTGAAAAAACGAAGTTAATTTCACAGTCGCACAACAATCTTTTCGGTTCTATACCAATCATCATCAACAATTGCTTGAATCTCAAAGCGTTTGATGTATCGTTCACCAATTTCAGTTGCGGATTTCCTTCATAGAGAGGCGGATGGTGGGGTTGCTACGGGAGGTGGTCGGAGAGGATGTTGTGGGAAGGAATGAGAAAGTCGCCGGTGATGCGCCATTGCTGGAAAACTTAAAGACGGAGCAGAAAGAATGGGAGGAGGGTGAGCGGTGAGGGGAGAAGACGAAAATGATTGTTCTTTGGTGGATTGTTATCTTCAACCCCTAAGTTTTAGTTATGACAAAACAAACCCCCTAGATTTAATTAACTGAGAAAACTAACGAAAGTTAGTTTAAAGGTTGAGATTTGAATCAACTAATTTAAGTAAAGGTTGTCTCGTGTACTTAATAAAGTTAAAGGTTGAAATTTGTGATTATTCATAAACATAAATGTTGAAATTTGTAATTTAGTCTTAATTTAATTAATCTCTGAATGAAACATGCATCGTTGACTTGTCATCAACGGTATCATATCTCTGGGTGGTCTATCAACAATATTATTCGTTGATATATAGGATCGGTTGGTGAATTGGCCGGGTTGGTTAATTTTTTCAATTGAAGTCTTAAATATAATGAGTTCACTTGTGAGAAGTTATAGCACTTGAGAATCAAGGATCTTGTGTTTTGCTAGCAAGATTTGTGTTTAACTTGTAAGATTGTCACAACACATTGTTGTAGCAACGACCAGAAACTACTTCACTTTTATAGCATGCGTAGTGCTTTAAAAACATCTATAACAAAACTAGTCAAGCTATATAAATAAAACTGCTAGTTGATATAGAATGACAATATTTTAATCAAGTTTTTAAGTATCTTCAAATAGGATTGCACTAATGACCAGAATTTAAGTTTCTAATATAGTTAAATATTTAAATTGTTACAGGTGTGAGGAATATACAAGTTTATGCTGTCACTGTTGCCAAAAGCAGTTCCCCGTTTGGTGGGTTTAACTTGAAAGGATAAAAGGCAATTCCTTAGCGAGTTAGGTTTTGTGACCACTGTCTCTCCACCACGTTGTCACCTGCCACGTTATTTTCAAACGCCGTTATATACCCGACGAATTATATATTAATTACAATTATGTTAGATTTGTAATAATAATAATAAATTAAGGCTAACAGAATTTGTCCTGTTCTATTTTTTTCGAACTGCAACGTCAAATGCTAGGGCCCAGATGTTATTCAATATATGTTTAACGTTAAATTTAAATTAAGAATACTTTAGCCCACGCAAAGTCGCACATTATCTAAATATACTTCAAAATCTACATCAAATCTAACAAAATTATGATGAATTTGATATGGATTAATTTTGAGGTATATTCGTTTAATTCAAATTAAGTGTTAGGAACTTAGGATATGTGATTAGTTGTTTATTTTAAGCTCAAAATACCACCTTTCAACTTAATTTACACATTGATCCAATAATCCAGACGCATATTGTCACACCCTGCCGATGGCGAAAACACCGGTGTGACCTCATGATTATTCAATAGCTCAATGGTTACTAATAATACGTTTCATAGATTAAGTAATCAAGTTACATTGTTTTACATATCAAATTACAATCAAACTAAAACAACGTTGTACA
>WOUH02000014.1:839879-851932 GCA_009936405.2 Stevia rebaudiana
GGGTACTTTTCAGGGTAGTTGGAGGGTTTGATGTGGCATGATGTGATTGGGTTAAATCCAGGGTACTTTACCCTAAGTAGAAACCATTCCTTCCTCCCTAAGGACCTTAAAAAATAAAGTGCTTGTTTTTGAGTTTTTCAATCTTACACGCCAGTATCGAAATAAAAAAGATTTTTTTATTGAAAGGATCGAGGAAAAAAGATATTTAGATAAAGAATCAAACACGTGTCATGATCTCAACGGCTTGATGTTTACCTACTATCTTCTCGGAACCAGTATAATAATTGCACATGAAAGCTTCATCGAGACCACATCAGCACCATGAGCCGCTTATCCTTCTTCGCACTCCTCCTCCTCTTCTCCGCCGTCACCGCCATCGCCGGCGATGAATTCTCATCGGATTCGTTGATCCGGCAAGTGGTTCCGGAGGAAGAGACGGCTGCCGAACCTCTTTTGAACGCCGAGCATCACTTCAATCTGTTCAAGAGTAAGTTTGGCCGGACATATGCTACTCAGGAGGAGCACGATTACCGTCTCACGGTGTTCAAGTCTAACCTCCGTCGTGCGAAGCGACACCAGCTGCTCGATCCGACTGCTCAGCACGGCGTTACAAAGTTCTCCGATCTAACTCCGGCGGAGTTCCGGAAGAATTACCTTGGCTTGAAAAATCCTCTCAAGTTTCCAACTGATGCTAACACGGCTCCGATTCTTCCGACTACCGATCTCCCGGAAGAGTTTGACTGGCGCGAAAAAGGCGCCGTTACTGCCGTTAAAAATCAGGTGCTTAATATTCTCCTCTGTTACTTACGTCTCATATTTTAATCAGCAGATATTGATTAATCAGGGATAACAGATGTGCAAATTCCATATCTGTAGATATTTAAATTCTTATAAAGTTTCATATGATAGTACGTCGAATAAGAACAATATGCCTTTGTCTTCATCAACACACTGTTTACTGTGTATATCGTTAATTGATCGAATAAAATATTGTTCTAGGGTTCATGTGGATCGTGTTGGTCCTTCAGTACCACTGGAGCTCTTGAAGGATCTCACTTTCTTCGAACTGGAGAGCTGGTTAGCCTGAGCGAACAACAACTTGTGGATTGCGATCATGAGGTTCGTATTGTTTTATCTGTATTCAAGGCAGGTTTTGTTAGCATTCATAAATATCTATGGTTTTGATAAATAATTTGCTCAGTTCTGATAAAATTAGTTCCAAATCAGTATGAATCTTGTTGGTTATGGATGCAAAATTGAACTCAGACTAGTATTTCGTTTGAATCGTTATGGTTTTGCAGTGTGATCCTGCTGAATACAACTCATGCGACTCAGGCTGCAATGGTGGACTGATGAACAATGCATTCGAGTACATTCTTAAGGCTGGTGGTGTTCAGAAAGAAGAAGATTACCCTTACACAGGAAAAGATGGTACCTGCCACTTTGACAAATCCAAAATTGCTGCATCTGTGTCCAACTTTAGTGTCGTTTCCACAAACGAAGACCAAATCGCTGCAAATCTTGTCACATACGGCCCTCTTGCAAGTAAATAAATTCATCTAATGACCCAATTGTTTGCTATCCACAAATTTCTCAACCTGCAAAGGTTTTAACTTAATTGGATGGTTCTTGTTGTGCAGTTGGGATTAATGCAGCTTGGATGCAAACTTATATTGGTCAAGTATCATGTCCATATATTTGCTCAAAACAAAGAATGGATCATGGTGTGCTTCTTGTTGGTTACGCGTCTGCAGGGTATGCTCCTTTGCGGTTCAAGGAGAAACCATACTGGATCATCAAGAACTCATGGGGCGCTGATTGGGGTGAAGAAGGGTACTACAAGCTTTGCAGTGGGTACAATGCTTGCGGGATGGATAATATGGTTTCGGCTGTGGTTTCTACTAACACTTAGTTGTTTGATTATGAGGCGAACTTGATGATGCTAGCTTCTCATTTGTATATATTATGTATGTATCAGTAACAACGTATTGCATCAGAATCACCGCGCTAGATGTATGGTGGCTCGTAATTGATGTCATGAAGTATCAACATGATTTGGGCTTTAATAGCTCATGATCTCCATGTTGGTCTTATGTTAGTTTATGTTATTTCTTTATGTATTAAACAATATGGGACACTACTTGTTATGAAAAAGTTTGGTTTCCTTTCCATGGTATGCTTCTTTTGGAAGTTCATACGAATTGGAATGTAAAATAATATGATAAAATTACCTTTTTAGTATATATTTTGTTTACTTTACAAGTATATCATTAGAATCAAGACCTTTTTTCGCCTCCGGTTTATTCCTCATGGAAGCTTAGAACTACACTAGTACACTCTTTACTTGGTAGTTCTCTAGGATATACATGATGTTAAAAAACTTGTTAACCTCATACAACCAATCAAAAACAACTTCAAGTTCAAGAATCACATGGAAATAAATAAGGATCTCCGCCTCAATGGGATAACAATCTCTATATTCGAACCTTCGACCACCATTTTGTTGATCACTATAATTGTCATTCTGCCTACTAACATCTAAATCTCCAAATTTAAAGAAGCTATCATCATGAACTTTCCTCAATGACATTAGTGCATGTGTTTCATGGAGCTATTGAACACGAGACAGAGAAGATGGATGGTGGGTGCAACATACACTACCATCCAGATGCCAAGAAGGAAGCCCCACAACTAAAGTCTAAACATGCTCAAGAAGGATAGAACGATTGGCATAATGAAGTTACCAATACAAGGTAATGATGGAATCTCGAGAATTGATGGTAAGAGTATGTATTTAAATATTTGATGAGACTAAAAGCAACATAAAAACAAGGTTCATTAGTCCAAGTACACCATGCATCCTAGTAGTGACAAGATTAACAAAGATATGGAGAAAAGCTATAGGTGGAATGAGATGAAGAAAATCAATTGCTCAATAAGTTGAAAGATGTATTGCTTGCAAGTTAACACACAAAACCATAAACCATTGGATATTTACAACACATGGAGGTTTCAGCTTATAGGGATAACAATTTGTTACCAAACTATAATGGAAATTTGTTTTGAACTTTGTTTTGTTTTGTTAATGCAGGCTGTAGTGAAATATGAAAACCGAGAGGCACAGAGAACCTCATCAAGCTCAGAAAGTTGTTGCTTTCTGCTTTTACGGGCCCATCTTCCATTCATCTTATGTGATATATAATTCAACTTTTCGCAGTTATAACCTATACAACGAAAATCTGAACTGGGATCAAGTTTCAATCAAAATTTTAGATATGTATCTGTAGACAAATGCATTGATATGATATACATTGCTTTTGTTTACATAAGTACGTAAGGTTCATTTTGAGCATTAGTAATAAGTAGACACATTACTTCAAGATCAAGCTAGTAGATTAATATCATCAGAAATAAGGTCTTCAACTTCATCATCTACCTCTGCGTGAGGTATTGGACCGCTACTGACTCTCCCTCTTGTGTCAGGTACCGGTCCATACCAATCACCATAATCTAGTACATAACCATTTGGGTTGAACATAAGAGACTCGGATGGCTCAGCTTGTGGAAACTCTGGCTCATATGGTTGGGCTTGTGGAAATTCTGGCTCGGATGACTGGGCTTGCGGTAACTCTGGCTCAGATGGTTGGGTTTGTGAAAACTCTGGCTCAGGTTGTGGCACCGGCTCGTGTGCCATTGTTTGGAAGGAGGTAACCATGAGTATGATGAGCAAAGTCATGCTTAATGTGTGCATGAACAACTTTGTAGGGAAAGGGAGGTTGGTGGTATTTCTCATTTTTGAAGGCATATGAAATCTAAAATGATGTCTCTTGTGAAGTATTTAAGGTCGATGGTAGATAATGTTTCTATGCGTGTTGGGTTACACTCACGATAATTCTTTGCTTTGACGTATTTTATAAGATTAAAAATGAAGATGGTTGACCTTTTTTTGGTCAAAATAGGTGGTTGCTACGTAAATAATGCTTTAAAACAAGAACATAATTAAAGTAAATGAACTAGTAGTTCTCTCAATGAGTTCCGTTTATGATAGTTTCTTTAACGAAATACTTCATTTTAAGCAAGAGAAAGAGAGATTAAATCAATCACAACCTAAATTAATTTCTTATGTCTTCAATGACATATAGTAGTTATATACGTTTTTGTACGAATGAAACCTTCTTATTTGGTCGGTCAAATCGAGTACGAAGAAATCATCTCGATTTAGTCTCTTGTCCCAACAACATTGACCGCTATCCATTAGCGATTGCTAATGATATACATCGTGTCATCATGCAATCAAAGTTGTATGATCCTCCTCCAAGATGGACGAACATTTTATATCGAATACCAATCCTCTTGTCTAAAGACGAGTTACACTTATTGATAAGCATTAGATAAATGTTATTACCGTGTGTTAGTAGAATTTAAATGTTTTACCCGCCGGTACACTACACATTTGAGGCATGTCCATTATTTGTACATGGTTGGTGTGTAAAAACATCTCCATCACTCCCATTCGGATTGATGTCGTAAAACTAGACAAGCAAACGGAACACAGGCAAGTGTCGGAGGCTTCATCTAGTTTAGAATCTTCGTATTCACGTTTGAAAATCCGAATGCATCCACTATGTTTCATCCACTTTTGGTGTAGGCCCTTTCAAATCACACACACTATATATATACACGTACTTATGAGTAAAAATAACATTTAAGAACTCTAACGAATCCTGATTGTACTCATTATAGCGACATTTGAACCGGCTCATCGAATACTATAACCCAACCCTAAATCCTAAATATATACCATAAAGCTAAATCGGTAAATCATAAATCGTAAACCCAAAAGCTAAATCATAAATCTTAAACCCCAAAGCTTAATCCAGAATGCTAAATTTAAACCTAAAAGCTGAACTTTTAAAGCTAAACACCAAGCTAAATGATAAAAGCTAATTTTCTTCTCGTGTTTGAATCCCGGTTCGAGCTTAGACACATGCAATTGGTGACGAAGATAATATCGTATTGTTAGGCCGAGTTTATGAGTACTTTCTTGAAAGGACCAAGGCTCGATTGCAAGTTGGATAGTGTGAGTAGGCGGGGAATTATCTTCAGGTGCGCTTGCATTGCACCTCCACCTTTATGTCGTTCAAAGAAAAAAAGGAAAAATTGAATTGATTTAATAAAATTTCATTTTCCCACCCAACTATGTCTATTTATCTATTTATCGCAACTTCCATTATGTATAGTGGTACGAGGCTTGGGTTCTCTACATAAGACCCAGGTTCAATTACCACTTCCAACACTTTGGAGGGGGCATGGTGGCTCAATGAAGGAAGACAGAGATCTTTATGATCTTCTGTTCGATCCAGAGGGCATCCGGGTTTTTACCACCAGTGGGCCTTCGGGCGGGTGAGTTTTCCCCTGAACTGGAGATAACTTGGTGCGCTTAAGGGCTCCATACGGCTAGATTGGTTAGCTGGCGGTGGTCTTTTACTATTGGATCACCCCCGTACGAAGTACCTAAGAAATTTAGTGTGTGTTGGCCGTGAAAGAAAAACAAAAAAAGACATCACTGAAGTCAAAGTTGAGTAAAACCTATAATCGGTCGGTCAATTGCATTTGTCAAAAAAGTTTGTATGTTTGACTAATTAGGGTTGAGAATAATTTCAACATAATTGAAATAACCCAAATCAATTGTGAAATAGATGGTTATACGTGTATAAAGAAGTGATTCAACCAAACTAAAGCGAACATGAAATAAAACCGTTATGAATTTTAGCTTTTTTATATATAAATAATATATTATATGTTGATGAAAGGTAAGAGTATGTTCATTTACTCTAGTATGTAAATCGACAAAAGTTTGATCATGAAACACATTGTTCTTGTATATTAACTATTAAGTAAATCCTAAACAATGAAGTGGGACTTTTATTCATAGCTAGTACTATTTATGCTCCTATATATAATTCATAATAACTTAATTTTATAAGCTACATGTTTTTGAAGATTAAAAAAAGGTTCATTATATTTAATAAGAAAGATTCTACCGACTAATCATAAGGGGACTCAACTTTAAAATCATTACAAAACACTAAAATGTCATTTATAACAGTATTTACTACTAGAGAAAAGTTCATACGAAAATTACTTTATTATTCATGAACCAAAAAACTACAACAAAATAAACTTTAAACATTTTTCTTTTCTTCCTACCTTATTATTTTTTAAAGCGAATTGTACCATTGAATAACAGATTTTCTACTCTTTCAAACGAGTATAATGAAGCCATATTAAAAAGGGAAAAAAATTGTGTCATAAAATTTTAATATTACATATATACATATAAAAAGAAAAAAAACGAGTATAATGAAGTCATATTAAGTTTATATATGCGTTTCTAGAATATATTTATTTGGTTTTTTCTTTACTTTTTCATCTATTTATGTATAATACATATAAAATATGAGAAAATTAAAGATAAAATTAAAATACGCTTTAAAGCATAATGTAAAGATAAGAGACTAAAGGAGACTTGACGAGAATGGTTAGGGACTTAAATTAAAATATATTTTATACAGCTATATCATCTTCACAAACCTGCAACTCATCTTTTCTTTGAAAAATAACGTTAGTGATCATCACCAGAAATAACCCTAATGTTTATCGCAGGAATAAGCCTAAATCGGTCATAATTTCACGCCAACGACTCCCTCACTCCCTAACTCCCCAACTCCTCTCTCCCCTATTCTGACGTCTCCTCTTTGATCGGTTTCTAGCATGCACCCAAAAAACGAACCCCACCAATCTAACCCAGGCCATTGAGACTCATGTTCTCATGGCCCCGAGGCAACCAATGGCTCGAAGCCGAGGATGATTGGGATGAGATCGGTACCGTTATCGCCATATCGGTACAGGTACTCATTACCAAATATTTAACTTTTGATGGTAGTATTGGTATCGGTACTCAAAACACCAATACCGAATTTCTTATAAAGTGAGAATAGTACCAACGTTGAATATAGTGATACGATACTAGATATAATATGAGTACTCGATATCAAACACTCATATTTTGAAGGCACCCAATACCCTAAGAGTCATCATTAATATTAGTAAGTGTAATGGGTGGTTAAACGTATCATCTCTTGAAACATCAAATTAAGCGATTATTCTCTAAGGTTGTAAATGAACTAAACGATTAACGAACTTTTGGTGAATCAGTTAGCAAGAAGTTCGTTCATTTATGCAGGAAGTTCGTTCATTTAATAATTGAACGAACATTAACATGAAACTTTCTTTGTTTACTTAAACGAATAAACATAAAAGAGGTCATGTTCGTTTATTTGTTTTCCCGAACACTCGATGATCTGTTTGTTTATGTCATTAATTAGTTGTGTCTAACATTTTAAAAGTTATAATGTTTAGTTTATTACTTTCACTGTTTATGCTTATGATTTTTATTTCAAGTTGACCCAAACGTTCTATGTTTATATATTATATCACCCGTTTAACTTTGCATTTATTTAAGGTAATTAATATCTTGAATGTTTTGATAAATAATATTGATTACTTTTTTTTAATAAATATGTTCGTTTATGTTTGTGAACCATCTTGATCATGTTTGATTTTCTAATGAATGAGCACTAATAAGAATTTATATTCGATTAGCGTTAGCGTACTAATTGCATGCTAACCAAACAGGGGGATAAAGGCACGTTCATGTTCGTTCGGTTGTTTTACGAGTATATTTTAGTGTAAAATGATGAAATATTGGCAATGTGCCAAATAGAAGGGTAAGGGCGCAATAAGTAATTTTGAAAAAAATATCTTTGTAGGGGGTATATGTAATTTCATTGAACGGCAGAGGATCTCACATGTTAAGATACTTTGTTCGAGGCTATGTCCAAAGTCGACTCCTTGACCTCAGTGAGACCGTATCTCCCTGATGCGCGGGAACCAGATTAAATCCGTAAACCCGCACCCTCTATTAATTGATTTGTATTTATTTGATATAACATATACTATGGAGAGAGTTGGGACTTCGGAATAATAATTTTGGATGGTGAGAGTATGAGAGAGTTGGGAATAATAATTTTGGATGACGAGAGGGTAGTTGATGAAATTTGTTATGAAGCTTTAAATGTTATGGTCATCAACCACATATTTTAGTCGGTTATTTATTGGTCGGCTACTAATAATAATTTTGACATATTTTATACAGATTTTTAATTTGATAAAGTGAAATGAGTTAATAAACATAAACATGTACCACATAAATACGCTTTAAAACTTCTTTTATAGTTTATAACTAATTTATTCGGTTATTTAATACTTATAGTAAATTGCACTAAAGTAAAAGAAAATTGAACTCCAATAATAATATATTTAGCAATTTTCGGATATCTACTTCTAATAAATGGTTCAATAAATAACACGTGGCAATACTTCATTTTTTGAAATGTTTTAAACAAAATTTTTATTTCAAATTTTTTATATCTATAACATACATAACTTTGGCTAAAAATTCTCACTTGATTAAGATCTAAATATATAAATTTTATAAGCTAACTTCTTATTTCTAAATTTTAAAATCTAAAACCTATGTAACTTTGGCTAAAAACTCTCACTTGATTAAGATCCAAATATTAATATATTAATATTATATTATTAATGCATTAACTTAAGTAACTTTGTGTATATGTAAAAAAACTTTTGCTTTGGGAGAGAAAAAGATCAATGAATATTAGATAACAATATTGGTAATTATGATGGATAATCTAACTCTAATAAATGATTTCAAATAATGTTACATGTCAACGCCACATTTTTTTTATTTTAATTTATACAATAGATTTAAATTCAGAATTATTTAAATTTGTTATTATCGTATTAAATATTTATCCTATATATTTAAAAGGAGTATACTGCACTTTTTATCCATGTGACCTTTTACAGAAAAATGTTAAGACTTGAAACGTTAGCGGTGAAAACTGTTAAAACTTGAAACGTTAGGATGAAAACCGTTAAGAGTGAACGGAAACTGTTAAGTCTTTCAAATCTCATAGACAAACCGCAGTTTACTTTATTTAAATTTTAAATTTGACTTTTTTCTTTAGTTTGTATAGTTATTATCTAAATTTAAGGAATTTATATTTTAAATTTTATAATAAATAATTTTAAAAGCCCAAACCATAATTTATAGTCATATAACCGTGAAACATTTATTTTTTTAGTGTATAATAACTTAATATATATATGCAATTATTAAATGATAAAAAATTAAAGTATTTATTATATAACCCGTGTAACACACGGGTTTTAAGCTAGTTTATTGATAAAATTGGAAAAAGTTTGTAACATATTAATCTAGCTTCTTAGTAAGATAAAATGTGATTGTAACTTGTAAGTCTATCAACAATACTCAAGCCGTGGTATCGTTAGATGAAGTTCGAGAACACAACCCCTTCTCATTTCCCATGCTTTTTTACTACAAATGGCTCTCATTAGTCATTCCTATTCTTCTTCTCTGGTTCTCTGGTTCTCTATCTTCACCTCTCTCTCTCTCCCTCTCTCTCATTTCTAATTAATTAGTTTTAATAAAAAATTTGGGTGAGTAATTGAGTATAACATAGGTAAAAAAATGTGTGCGCTGATATGACGTTGAGTTGACAAAGAATACGAGAAATGTGAGTGAGTATTATATATTGAGGGTAAAGTTATACTAAATAAGAAGCTTAAAATAAAAAACATAAGATGGATTTATAATCACTAGATCATTAATCAATGGTTATGATTAAAAAAATTCGATGAATAAATGGCACATTTAAGACTAAATATTACGTTCTAAAACATAATAACAAAAAATAGTTAACTAAATGGTAATTTAAGACTACCCATGCTTTTGTATCCATATGGTCTCCCTTTCTTCTTATATATGTGAGTACGTTTTGTATATTATTGAGATTGGTTAAGAGTGGTTGTGAGTGGAAGAGAGATAGAGAACTTGATAAATCTATAAATATAGATAATATAAGAGAGAAAGTGTAATGATAAAGGTATAAAAAGTAGTATTTAATTGAATAGGAGAGAGAAATATAATGATAGATGTATAAAAAAATATTATTTAATTCGATAGGAGAGAGAAAATATAGTGATAAAAGTATAAAAATATTATTTAATTAAATATAAGAGAGAAAAAATAATAATTATTAATAAATTATAGAGAGGAAGATGAAAAACGGGATATGAACGCTCCAACAAAAGTTAGACAAATTGCATTGACTATTTGAGTAATTAACTAAAATATGATAAAAGAATTTTAGTTTTAATTGATAGAAAGTGAGGTAACAGGCTATTGATATCCAAAAGGTGACATTAGGGACCATCTACGCAGCAACGATCAGAAAACCTGAGTGTCACTCATTAGAGCATTCACAACCAATCTTCCATTCCTAACTTATCTCTAAATATTTATTAAAACTATCAAAAACCAATCTTCATCTCATTTTTCATCTCTATCCTCCAACCCTATAATTAATAGGAAAATTACTCTTATCCCTCATATTTAAAGGAAGCTACCAATTCTCCATTTTATTATTTAATATTATTTGTGACTTAGTGTGAGTGGAGGAGAGAGAAAAAAATATAAAAAGTATTATTTAATTGAATGAGAGATGAAAATAGAGAATAAGTTGTAGGAAGTTGTTGAAAAGTAATCAATTTTTTGTAATAATAATGAGTTTTGGTTAAATTATTGAGATGGAGATGAAGATAGGCCGTGAATGCTCTCATTTCAATATATGCCTTTTCGTCTTATTGAAATTCTATGGATATGTCTCATTCTCCTCCATTGAAAGCATAAACAGAATATAATTTTTTTTGTTCATTTATTCATTATTAAAGGAAATGGGACAAAGTTAATTTTTTTCTTAATGATTTGCAACATCGAAAATGTTAAATTTATGTAGGTAAATTTTTATTATTTTTATCCAATGACTCCCTCTCATAAGTTAATTTTATTGTTTGAGTATGTAAATTTTATTGGTTTTAATCACGTGCTTTATTCGAGTTTAATGGGCCAAAAGTCATGGTTGTATGTTTTCTGGTTTTAGGTAACTTACGTAGCATAGTAGGTTAGTTACCTTCTTTTAGGGTCAAGCTTGTTTTGTTTCGTATTTAATGTAAACTTACGATCAATGAAATTCAGTTCAAGCAATAAACATACGTGACTTTGGAGTGTGTGGAATTGTGTGTTTTGTGGGCTAGCTTGTATCAATAATTTTATCAGTTTACTTAATTATTGAATAGTCAAATAGGGTTTATAAAAAGTAAGTATATGATTAGTATATGCATTTTATAAATAGAGGGTTCATGTAATTGGTATGGGCTGTCACGTAATGTTTGCTTTGTAGAAAAGCTGAAGACGTGTTGGGTATCAAGCCTGTTTTTGTGCTTGTTAATTTCTATCGATCCTAATCCTCTTCGCGAATATGTTGCTCCCATCTATGGTGACTTTGATGAGAGTTTATGTTTACTTATTAATTTGTTAGAGTTTAAATTAATATTTTGTAGTTTAAGATAAGTTTAAGCTAGGTTTGTTTTGATTATCTTTGAAGAATTTCATCAATAAGAATAGTAATTATTTGTTAAGAATCAAAAGTCAAGAGTACATGAAATAGTCAAAATTTTGAGATCAATTCCGCGTTCTTAGGCTGATTGTAGTGGGTGCCCCGCTGGGCCGCCGGGGGTCTCGACGCCGGCGGGAACACCGCCCCCCCACCCCGGCGGGCTCGACTTTGGAACCCCTCCGGCTCCCGCTCCCCGCTGCGATGCCTCAAATGTGATTGGTTGTTTGATTTTTGGTGGGGCCCAATTTCAAAACTTAGCCGTTGCAACGGCTGTTTCTTAAAAAAAAAAAAAAAACAAAATTTTTTATTTTAAATCTCACCCTTCACCCTATAAATACCTCTCATTTTTATAAAAAAAACACCCTAAAACCCTCTCTTCTAATCTCTATTTTCTTACAAATTTCTTACAAAATACTTGCAAACATGAAC
>WOUH02000014.1:867312-899789 GCA_009936405.2 Stevia rebaudiana
CCAATTCCATTTCATAGCCAACCAAACACAACAAGTGATGGAATTCAAATTCCAAATCACTTCAATTCCATTCAATTTCGTCCAATCAAACGGGCCCTCAACTTACAGAAAATTGAAAGTAAAAAACCACACTTTGTTAACCTTTAGAGGATTCACATCTCATTCTAAATCTTTATTTTCGTAATTTAACTAAAACTCATGCTTATAATAAAATTTACAAAACTAAAATCATCCACAACCCATTTCTCATATCTATCACCGATACAATTAAATAATACTTGTTATTCAATTATAATTATCTTTATATTCTTTTCCACTTACGACCACTCATAAATAAAATATATAAAACAATTATAGGGATTGAAATCGAGTTGGTAAACTTAAGAATACCCTTTAACTTTCTCCAAAATATTTGAGATGGGGAATGAGGATTGGAAATGGGATGTTAGAGTAAATTGATGAATTATTTACATTTTTCTTAAAATTTACATGTTCAAGGTTTTAATAAAAATTTGGGTATGTGATTCAGGGGAACGACAAACCAAACAAGTCAGGTAGAGTGAGTTAGCCGAAGCGGTAAGTTTCGGTTTTGTGGTTCGAACCAATTTTTTTTTTTTAGAAATAGAATATGTTTGAAGTTCAGAATCGTTATACATAGCTACATATTACAAAAATGATTAAATAATAATAATAAAAGTTAAACAAATGATTTAGTTACACAGCCGGTTCCGAGTTTCAAATCAAACCGAACCATTAAATGACTAAATTAAACCGTGAAGAAACCGTTTGAATCTCAAACTAGTCAAACATGTCGACTTGTTTTAGTTAAAATGGTTAGATCAGTTATACCATTATAAACACCATGTTAAAAAAGTTTACCTAGGTAAAATATCCATGAGACATTAATTTATTCATTTTAAACTTGATCGATTACAACTTTAAAAGAACATATTTTATGTTTAAAGACTCCATTCAAATATAATTTTATAAATGGTAATTGGTATCATCTTCAAAACATACAAAAACGGCATTTGTTATTATTTCATGTAAAAATTATAAAACAAACTAAATATTTCTCCTCCTGGTAAAACTTATTAAACCAACAAGTAAGCACATGAAAACATAACCTCAAAGATCCCAAAAACCGGTACTCCATTTCTGATTATTTCATCATGAACACAACACCGTGAAATGTAAGCTGAAAACAAACCTTCAATTAACCGTATGATTGATCAAGGTACCACTTCCTCCGACAGCAAAGAACCGCTCCATGGTACCTGAAACCAATACATATCTGCAGAAACAAGCAAAAAAAAAAAACTTCTTTTTTTTGCAAATTCGCAACAGAAAAAGAAATCCGGTTGTATAAAATCACCAAAAAGAAATAAAGAAACCATCTTTTCTAAGAAACTTGTCTTGTATAATCTTTGTTGCCAAAAGGTCAACCTATTACAGATTTTCAAGAAAAGACAGAAATGGGTTTTCACTTTTCACTTCCTAACTAAATTACAATTTTCAATTGCAAAAAAAAACCCATACCAAAAGTAAAGAAAGACTTCCATAATTGATGGTGTCAATGAGCATATATATCTTCAACTATTTTTTATTTTATTTTATTTTAACCAACTGAATCCAGATTTTAGGATTTAAGAACATCCAGATTTAGCATCTGTCTTCATAGCCATATGCCTGTCAATTAACATGTCCACAAATGCTCGTATCTGCACAAACAAACCACAAATTATTTGATTAATTTTACTGACTGTTAGGATTCACCTGCTAACATCTTTTTGTCCCTTTTCTTAATCTATATAAAATTAATTTGGTAAAAATATATTATCAAAAAAATAATTTAGAATGTTGTAAAAACTCAAATCAACCCATTTTCATATAAACAGGTTTAAATAACCATCCCTAAAAACTGTGAATCTTGAAATTTAGATAGAAATGGATGAAACAAGCCACTATAACTTGCAATCGTGTGTACATACAAAAAATGTACTCTAGAAAACCAAATATATGACAATAATATAAATTATTATAAGTAAATTAAACTAAAAGCATCCAAATTCACACCTTGTTTTTTCGCTTAAAGTCAAGAAACTCGTACACGGCCATCGCTTTTTCTGCATCAGTAGTTTGCTCCATAACCTGAAATTACCAAATTTATCATTATATTTTATTATATATTTTTATTCCAATAAAGATCCAAAATTTGATAAAAGATACATATAACTGACCTTGGTGGCTGTTTTCTTCATTATTGACTTGTAACTATCTTTATCAACTTTTCTTGCTTTATAAAGAGGCATAAGAAGTGATGCCACATAATCAACAACCGACTGTTTAATCTTGTCTGGACCGCGAGGTTGGTTTCTAACCAGCTCTTTGTTTACAGTAACTTGAGAAACCGAGCTTTCATTAGCCAATCCATCATGCCTGCGAATTGACGGTTTTACCCTCATACTTGAATACTCTTCATCCATCAAATGAATACTCCTATGATAGAATTCAGAATCAGCAGCTGCAGCTTGAGATTGCCATCTTTCAATGGCATTATGGTCTTTTATCCCTTCACTACCAACACTATCAACCCATGCTTTTGTAAATATGCTGTTGTCGACACCTGTACTTTCACCTGAATGCTCTTTGTAACTTAACGGGCCCGCGTTTTCATTCGAGTTGCTTCGTTGTGAGCGGTTATCAGTTGGTATTTTGGAGCTATCAATGTTGACTCCTGCAGCTGAAAAGTCAACTGACCAATCTCTTACGCGACAGTTTCTAGAATCTATTTCAGATATGCAATCTTGCCGCCCTGCAACGCCGCCAGCCCACTTCTTGTGGAACTCGGATTCATCCATTTGCGCATATTGCTCCCGTCTGGCGAATTTGTTAAATGATGGTATTTTTGGGAGTTGCAAGGGTGTACTGCATTTGGCGCCAGATGATGCGTACGCCTGTAAATTTGTAAACAAATTGCCAATTTTACCATTTTGTTTTTTTATCTGTTAAAAGATGATCCCTGTGATTTGCAAAAAGTAACAACTTCGGATGGTAAGGGTTTAAAGTAACAGGTTTGGGTTTTATGCTTTCAATTCTGCAATGAGTTTGATATTAAGGCTAACTTATGTTAACTTTTTTGTTAAATTTGGGTTAGATGACCTAAATACCCTTTGACTATTTGAATAACAAGACTCAAGAAGTAAAAGGTCAAAGGGTATTCTGGTCATTCCACCTAGTTAAAAAAAAGTTGGCAGAAATTAAAACTCATTACAAAACTGAAAGCGTAAAATCATATATGTTACTTTAAACCCTTAATATCCAAACATGTTACATTCTACAAACCGCAGGGACCATTCGTGTAATTAAAATATAAAAAAATGAAAACAAAAATAAAAATAACCTCAGCAGCTGCAATGGCAGCAGCGCGGGCGGCTTCTGCAGCATCAAAAGCAGCTTGTTCTTCTTCAGACAGAGGTAAATCTTTGTTATCTTCCTCTTTACAATTTTGTTTTCCAGTTGAACCTTGAGAATTAGTTGGTTTATTTTCAGTCTTTGTTACAGCTTTTCGATTGTGCGTATTTACAGATACGCCCTTCACGGGTCTGTTATCAGATGAAGTATGATGGGCACGAAGTGGCGGTTTTCCGGAAGCTATATGAGATTTAGTTTTTGAAGCATCTACAGTACTTGATTGCCTTAATAATTTCAACCCGCCATTAGAAGCCTTCTCCTTTCTAAAAATCTCAACCCATACGCTAACAAGTTGACTCGCGATAGCGCGTATGTCTCGACTGGTATGCACACAAACCTTCTCTTTCACTGTTTTTCCAATACCTACGTGCATAATAACCGCGTACTTTGATCATATATCCATTATATAATAATAAAAAGTCGCATACTTGATCATATCATACATAAGATTTAATTACACAAATGGTCCTTGTGGTTTGAGAAAAGTAACAGGTTTGGGGTTTCAATTTTGTAACCGCTTTGGATATTAAGGCTAACTTCCGTTAACTTTCCCGTTAAGTTAGGGTTAAATGACAAAAATACCTTTGACTTTGACTTTAACTATTCAATAGTCAAAAGGGTATTTTGGCCATTCCACCCAAATTTAAAGAAAAAAGTCAACTTAAGTTAGCCTTAATACCCAAACTTGTTATAAAAAATGAAAGCACACTTGCTCAGTAGCCAAACCTGTTACTTTACCCAAACCAAAGAGAACATATATTTAATTAATTCCATAATTAAGTATACCTGAAAGACGAACTGCAAGTAAATCGGTAGATACAAGCACAAGAAGACGAACACACTGACGCAACAGTTGAGTCCCGTTCTTCCCCATTGAATCCTGTTACAAAGTGACATAACGAGTCCCTAACAATATTAATATGTAAAAAAAAATGTTTTTATTTATTATTATATTATATATTTGGGACTTACCGATATCCATGAGTTGAGAATACTAAGTCCTTCTTTAGTTCCAGCAAAAGATTTAAGAACATCAGAAGGTAGATTCAACAACTCTTTAGCAAGATGCAACCGTCCAGCTCTACTCTTCGCATTACAAAACATATTTTGCATCAAATCGTTTTTATGAACGTTTGTGAGATCGCATGCATCAAGTTTTTTAATAATATCTCTAACTTCACTTCTTTCGTTGTTAGAATGCCTCTTTGCAGCAGCAAGTGCTTCTACTTCTGCTGTGAAATCGTTTCCTGTATTTAATATATCAATTATACGAACCGATTCGCGTAACCCACTCATCATCGCGCCTCCAACGGTATCCGGATGCTCTTTACACGTGGCTTCACCCGCAAAGAATAAACAGTTGTTAATGGGCCGGCCCAATGTGTCATAATCTTCACCCGATGCCCCAACCGCAACATACGAGTACGCACCGTAGCTAAACGGGTCACGACCCCAGTCTGTTACTACAGATGCAACCGGATCGCGTACCGCATCCTCACCGTAAAGCTTTCGGAGCACCACTAACGCGTGGTTTACGTGATCAGACGCGGTTAGATCTTGATCGTTGATTGCTGCTTTCCCAACAACTAATGCTATAAGAACAGGCGCGTTAACTGTTTTTTTAACATTCCAAAACATAAAACACCAACCCCTTTGATCTGTTTCTTCTGCAGTAGCTCCAAAGTAATCAACAGATTCATCCCAAAATACTTCATTAAATTCCAATATAACTTTGTTAAGAACACCGAAACCGAGTCGTTTAATGGAAGAATACTTCCATTCGGGTAATGATGGTGAAAACTTTATGGTTTCAGCTTTTAAACACCCGAGTGGGACCGTGATTAAAACCGCATCTCCTGTAAAACTCTTGCCATTTTTTGTAAAAACTTTGACTTTATTTTGTGAATCGTCTTCTTGTTGATAACAGATATCAGTAACCATATGGTTGAGGTGAATATGCAATCCATCTTTAAGTGACTCAACAATAGCACTATAACCGCCTTTAATCATACAGTGGGCCCCACCAAAACCACCATAAATGTCATCTTGATTCCAATAAGGAAGAGATACTTGTTGCAATGAAGCAGCACAACCATATTCCAAATGAGCAAGATGCCAATCCATGACTCGCCTTTCAAGTGGACTCAATATCTCCACTTCTGGATCCATTGGGCCCGTTTTAGTTCCGGCCCGTCGGATCTTAAGCCCATATTCCAAACCCTCTTCAAGCGACATTTGCATCGCGCGGTCACCTTTTTGGCCTACAACCAACTGCATGTCATCAAGTAAGCTGTTGTATTCAGCCTCCAATTCTTCATCCAAATCTGGAGGAACTTTTTGACCCGTTACAGTATCATAAAGTGGACAATCGCTGTCCAAAACGGTCAACTCAAGGCCCAATTGCGCACAGATTAACGAAGACGGGTCGGGCCGTCTTTGAGAAGTGACATCAGCCTCGACACCCGTGATAATGCTAGCACCGAGATCAACCGGAACTGAAAGAGACCAACGGTCGGTGAAAACCCGACCACCGATTCTATCACGGGCCTCTAATACGGTCACATGGAAACCCTGACGGGTCAAATGTCGGGAAGCGGTTAATCCAGCAGGACCCGCTCCAATCACTATGATTTTCTTTCTTGTTTCTAAACCGTCACACTGCATACAAACAGTCGGCTCTTTTTTATCAACCACATCCTCTACTTGAGTATCAACACTGTTTGGTACTTTTTCACTTTGGCAATTATTTTCTAAACATTCACTAGGTAGAATTGCCACGTCAGCATCGTTATCATTTTTAATAATCGCTTCTACACCTTCAGTTTCATCTGTCAAGTTATCATAATTTTTGGTTTTACCAAGAATAAAGGAAACACCATCATCCAAATCAGTAATCGGGGCTCCAGATTTTTTTACAACATTTTCATCTCCTGAAAGCTTGAAATTGGGTTTTACACCACCGTCTGATATCTCCTTTTTAGAAGCAACTCCAAAGTTTATGTAACTCTGTTTAATAACTTGTTAGCAACAGAACATACGTAAAACTTAATTGAAGTTCAAATTTATTAATAAATATAATAATTTACAGAACTCACATATTTATCCAGAAACAAATAGATATCCCTAATTAAAGCAGCCTGCGGATGCTCATCTGCAACAACATTATCAGATATTCCACATTCTGACATAGGTAGTATGCGAGTTACATCCTTGTTCCAAAGATGTAATATATGATTCCTGAAATGAGCAAAACAAAATCACTAAAACCAATTAAAAATAAAAAAATATAAACAAAATGAAAAGGAAAACAGACTTATAAAGACGAACCTGCACTCTATATATTCTTGAAGCCCGCCTTTACGTTTCAGTAATTCCTTAAACTTCATCTTCTCAGCGGGGCCCGCAGCACGCGCTTTCAGTCCAACTGAAACAGCTGCAATTCCTCCATTTTCCGCTTCAATACCAATACTTTGCAACAAATCTAATTTTCCCTTTAATTTAACCGACTCACTTTTATCCCCATCTTGATGATTTACAAAAAAATTCTGTTCATGAATGAGTGTCTCCCAATCAGCATCACCTTCATACGCCATGTCATCATGTCTATGTTTTTTAGCATGTCTCACGATCCGCTTGCCAGATGAATTTCTATTGGATTTTGTTTCGGTGTCAACCATAAATCCAGTTTCACTTGCATAAACTTCATTTTCATCAGCAGATTTATTGCATTCGCCTACTGACACTGGAGATAACCTACCATCTGATGATGTTGATGCATTCTCCTTTTGTGAAGAAACTGAACCGGTTTCATGGTTTGGACTATTACAGTCACTGGACTTGTTTTGAAACTGGTCCAATTGAACCCCACCAACAGCGTTCGAACCCTGGTTCATGGTCTCGTTTTGAACCAACAAGCTTGAAGAATCTTTCTGGTTTGTGGCTGATATGGGGTTCATCTTTTCTTCATGAACTTCAATCTCACAAACATCATTAGTCAGCTTTGTTACTGCAGATGATGAATAATTTAAATCATCCTTAACAAAAACATTATTTGCAATAGAATCTTTACTTGGGTGTTCTGTTAATCTTTCATCCTCAACAGTTACTGGATCATCATTCAGCTTCTGATCAACTCCATCATTACAAGCTTGAGTTGTCTTTACTTTCTTTAGTTTTGACATTTTTCTAGATTTCTGAAGCAGAAACGCGGATAGGGAATCTTCTAGATGATCATGATTGTTTTCTGTCAAATGCTCACCGGAAATCTTCTTCTTTGCTGAATTACTTTTGGATCTCTTGATTTTCTCTTTATTGTTCTTTGTCAAATTCTCACCTGAAATCTTCTTCTTCGCCAACTTTTTGCTTTTTGACTCAATCTTCACACTCTCATCGATTCCAAATTCAGATGCAATCGGTTCTTTCGCCACTATCTTTGATTCAACATCCAAATCAGTGTTCTTCGAATTGGTATCTAAAACCACCCCTTTTGTAGAATCATTCTTTGGACCTTTCAATTTCTTCCTAAAAGTAGCCAATGTATCATTCAAACCACCCAAATCCTGATCTTGACAACCATCACAATCCAATTTCACCTTCTTAGGGTTCTTTCTGCTTTTAACTTTAAACATTGATCCAATCGGTTCATCATCATCCGAATCAAACCCAATTTTGATTTCAGCAGATCTCTTCTTCTTCACCAATTTCTCCACATCCATCTTCTCAACCCTAATTTTGCTAACATCAGAACTTTCATCAAACCCTAGCCCAATTTCCTTGTCTACCCCAATTTGCATCAACTCTTGATTCGATCCGCGATTGTTCCCATCACATTCCATTTATCAGATAACAATTAATCAAACACACATGTCCCATACAAAACCTCAAAGTTCTTCAACAATTCACAAAATTAAAACTATCTTCTAATCAAATTCCCTAACAATTCAGCATTTCTGCATTATGCAACGCACACACGACCCAAAAGCAAAGATTTTACAATTCTAAACTAAAGAAACAGCAATCGAACCTGTATGTAAAGAGCTATAATTGCTGTACAGAAGTTGCGCAGAACTGCAGATTAACAATCATCGTTTTTGAGAATGAACGCTAGAAAAAACACAAGCAAAACACACAGTGGGTCGCTAGATTTTAACAGATAGATTCATACAAATTTATTTAAAAGCTGAAATGGGTATTTCATAGAAAAAACCTGGAGGATCGGTGCATATATATGCCAACTTGAACTCTCGGAGAACGAATATATGTCTTCGGGAGCGACTTGGGTGTTAGGGTAATTTTAGGCCAAAAGAGGTGTGATTTTGAGGAATCATGTTACACAAATTTGTATGATTTTTATGGCCTATTCTTTGTAGATTTGTTGCCTTGAATTCAAGATTAAGTTTTTATAGATTATTATTATTTAACTGCTACAACTATCGCGCGAAATTTTAAATATCCGTTAACGATGACTGATGATATAATAGTTGTCTGTCTACCTGTTTTTGGAAATACTGTTAACGGCGGCATATGATGTAAGATAATGGATTAATTGTATTCTTATTGGTTTATATGATCAAGATTATCATTCTTCCAACTAATTTTCATTCCACGTTGATTTATGTATACGTTGATGATGACGAATGGTTATTAATGACGAATGAACTATAAAAAAGACATATTTGACCGACATTGTTAGTATATCAATACAAAATAAAGATGAGGACGCATTGATCAAACATCTTTCCAAACATATCAATACAGAAGAAATATGAAGACGCATTGATTATTTTAGATCTTTATGAAATCTTTAAGTATTCATAAAAAAACTTTAATGTTGTAACTATTTTTATATGGGGTTTCTAAAAATTCGTTAAAAAGAAGAATAATTATGATATGAACCAACGGACATTTAGTCTAGTTGTATCAGGAAGTAATGATAAGAGTTTAAAACCAGATAGATCTCAGCTTCAAATCTAACCCAAGGGGTTTTACCAATTCTATTGGATTTCCTCTCATCTGGTTCAGGGGAGTGGTTTGGTCACCACGTTGTTTTTGTTCACAGGACTGGAGGGTGACCTATTCGCCTGGGTGATTCGGGTGGCTGAACTTTCACTATTATAAAAAGAAATTAAAAAATAATAAATAAGATATCATATTGACAATAATCAAGTAAACATTAGCCATTACTTGTGGGCAAAATGGGGATAGTAATGGTTGCGGACTTATATCTAGTTGTACTATTTTTTAAAAACAAATAACATTTGTATATTTTAGTACGTATTAACAAAACTATTTTATAAAACCTTTAACGTGCTTTGTTTTGAATAATATGATGTTATTGAATCTTTAGATAAACACATGCATACGAAGATGCATATAACATTATACCAGGAATTATTTACACGGTGTGTCTAACTACAACACCGCCTAACCCATGATGTCTATAACTTAGACTATGCGTAGTGGTAAGGGCGTGGAGAAGGGATAAGTTATGACGCGTCACTGCCACGCATGAGAGAGAAGGGGTGGTGGAAAATGGGTGTAATGGGTGAGTGGTGGAGAGAGAAATGGGTAAAAAATAGAAGGGTGAGGTAGTATATTATGATTAATTGAAAAATAAAAAAAAATCAAAAAAACCCACACCTCTCTCTCCACGCCCGTGGTCTGCACCACGCCACCAGTCACCACGGGCATTTTGGTGTTTGGGGCGTTGAAGCCCCTTTCTCTCTCCTCTCCACGCCCAAAATGTTCACCACTACACCCGGTCGTTTATAGTGGTGCACCTACATAATGTGCCTTTGCAATCTAGTTTGATGCTTATTATTACAAATTTACCCCCCTGAATGAAAAATATGACGCCTTGTTTTTTATCAATCTTCTCACAGATTTCTTATTTATTAGTATATTGCATATTTATACATACACACACAAAGGTAATTAATCTAATGTAGTTAACCATATATAATAATAACTAGTTTATAAAACGTTTGTAATATATATAGTTTTGTCTAATTTGGCCATTTAGGTAACATGTTTTTTTACCAGCAACTAGTTTATAATCTTTATAATATCATCAAACCTATACAGTACATGATTCAAACTCTTTAATCTACAATCTTTATAATAGCATCAAACCTATGCACTGTAGATTCGAACTCTCACAGGTTTTGAGAAATACACCAACCTATAAAAGATTCAAGTAATCTATTATGTACAATAATGTATTATGTGCACTAATATTTTTAATTGTTTTGGGGTAAGGCTTACTATGCTCGTTTCTTTGACCTCAAATGACTGGGCTACGAAGATTGGGCCACAAAGCTTGGTCTATGTGAATCCAGTAATGCACTCAAGAATAGGGACGGGGTTCAAACTTCAAGCCCTCTCAATTTAAATTGTTTGACAATTGGGCCAACTGACCAGTGTTTATAATCCATCTCGTGATATTAAGTTATGTATTTGTGTTGTTATACAAAAGGTAAGAAAAAACGTGCAAGTGTTAAAACCAAGGGGGGCTTTTATAGGGTGGAAGAGGTGCGACCGTACAGGGCCCCGTTTTTTTTAAGGGCACGAAATTTTCAAATTTTTTTGTATATATTTTGTATAAAAAATTATATATATTTTATAAACAAAATTTTAATACAACCATATGTAGATAAAAGCTCAAAGTTATTGTTTAGTTATGATTTATTTATAACCTAATAAGATAAATGTCCAATTCAATTTATAAAACAATTGGATAAAGCTCAAAACAATTGTTAATTACGATCGACAATGTCCCAAAAAAGATTTAATGGATTGGCAATAATAACTATTTTGAAGATTTGATCAACAATTATGCTTTAAATAGTGCTCAGAGAGTGTCACGATTCATTTAGTTATGTGAAAGACATCATTTTGTTACAATATTCTTGTTTTGTACTGTTTATTAACTTATTAATCTCAGTTATCGTTGATCTTTGAAAAAAAATTATATATAGGGGCCTTTTTTTTGGATTCGCACAGGGCACCCGAATCCTCTGAGACGGCCCTGGTTAAAACCACATCCATCTGGCTCCCAACATCAGACATAACTATCTATCTAATGTTAGGTGTACAAATAAATTTTTTCTCATAGGATTCTGATTGTTTATATCCACGATGGTGAGTGAAGCACCAAATAATGACAATGAAGAAAACCTACAAGCTAGAAAACCGCTAGTGACAATGACAATGGATTTCTAATGCAATCAAGCTACAACATGAGATAACTTACTAAGATTAAAACTAATCACTAAAGGCTTGTGGTCAAACGATATGATAGTTTACGTTAAGAATATTCGTTATAAGATTAAAAAAAAACTAGTAAATTGTTTCACTCCATGACGTGCAATCTTAATTTTATATTTAACCTACTAATCACATTCTTCAATTTAATTAGTTCCCGTTGTAGTTTAATAACTAAAGTCGGGTAGCCGGATTCACCATGACAAATGAATCACACGTCCATCCCAAATATCATACACGTGGTAACATGACCCACCGCCCAGGAGAAAATCATAATTTGGATAACGGAAAATCATTGCTTCAACACGGAACATTGTGCTTCATACGAGACTCAAACCTTAAACCTCTCTTACAAGAGAAGTCAAAATGGGCTAACATTGAAACAAATGCCACTTGTAATAATTAAATCACTCACTTACGGGTCTTTTCCTTAAATATCATAATATAATTTTTCTACATTTAAAACCATCAATGATATAAGTCAAAGTACGAAACTAGTTTTAATGTTATTGGGTTAAAACTCATGTATTACATGAGTTGAATAAGTGTAATATGCTAAGGTCATTAAAATTTCTTTTCTACTAAATGAAACTTTTATATCTGATTGGAATTTTTTAGGTTTATAATTTATTTCAGTTTTTATTATCATATACCTTTTTTTAGGTTTTTTTTGGTATTATTATCTTTCTATTCTTTTTTTTTTTATCAGAACATTAGCTTGATTTTTATATGCATAATTTTCTCTTTAAAAAGTTTACTAAAACTCTTAATTAATAAAAATTTTGTTTTGATTATATGAAGAAACACAAAAGGTTGTGTTATTGGGTCGTGTAGTAGGTTAGGTCGTGGTTCAGGTCATAGTTTGGGCCGTGCGTCGTGTGTCGACTCATGGCCATGAGTATGTTCATGGTTCATGTCATGTGTTTAGCTCATGGTTCGGGCCATTTTGCTTATATCATGGTTCAACTCATGGGTCGGTTTGTATTTCAAGTTGTAGGTCAGGTTATGGGTAGTGGATTGTTTGTTGACACATGGTTCATGTTGTGAGTCGAGTCATGGTAAGGTCATGGGCCGTGTACCGACTCATGGTTCGGATAATGGGTCTATTTATGGGTCAGGTTATGTGTTTGGCTCATGGGTCGGGTCATGGTTATGTCATGGATCGCTTCATGTGTCAGTTCATGGGTCAAGCCATGAATTGAATCATGAGTTGGGTCATGAGTCAGGTCTTATGTTAGGTCATGATTCGATCATGGGTCGGGTCATGGTTTATTGGTTGAGTCATGGGTTTGGTCATGGTTTCGATCATGGGTTAGTAATGGGTCGAGTCATTGTTGGATCATTGATTGAATCATTCTTTAAAAGAAAAGAATGAAAAAAAAAACATAACTCTCTTATATAATGAAAATCACTTGAAGAGATCACATTCTTATGTAATTCTACATATCATTCATAAGTGTAACTAGACATGTTTTATTTCATTGTCTCCCTCAATCATGCATACGAAATGCTAGCTAAGAAAATAGCAAAAAATGATCATTTTAAGCATTTGGTGAAATATGAGATTTAATATTTAAAAAGAACTTATTCTATCCATGATTATTCGAGTGTTCTTATTTGAATTTCTCTATAGCTTAAATTTGTTTAACGTTTTACAGGAGTGACCGACAATTTAGTGAAGTCTATAGCAATCTATTTCCGTTTCCATTTCCTTGTCTATGAGTTATGACAGTCTTTAAACTGAAAACAATCAAACATGTCCCTTATTTTACAAGATAAGCCAATAAGCATGCTTACACAAGAAGAAAGCGGGCAGGTCAAATAAATGGACATTTAAATAAAAGCTTAGTTCAATATAAACCAAAACTATTGATGCAAGAATTAATTAAGTCAAGGGTGGTATTGAGTATTGACCCTATGGACTTCAGTCATGTCCCTGTCTGGATTGGTTCTAGCCATGTAACATCAAGTTCCGTTAACACATCCCCTTTGAACCAAGTTACATCATAATATACATATATATATATATATAACAATTTAACTCGTTTGAGAACATATATCGTTTAACAGAAATCTAACCTACACTTATTTCTAAATTCTATTGTGCGACTTGAAACTTTATGTATCTATAGACCCTTGTAAAATACAAATGACATTGAACACAAAAACATATATATATATATGTTTTTAAAATAATTTCAAGAAACAAGACATGAACAAATTCACATTATATATATCAATTAGTTATTTAACACCTTTTATTCTTCCCTTATAATACGAATATCGTATTAATTAATTAATCTTGATTTAGGAAAGTGATTTATAGATTATTGATGCATCACCATTCTAGTCTAAACGTAACAAGAATGGAGAATCAAATGAATGGTAGGGATGGTCATTTTATTAACATCTGTAACCCAATAGATACTTTTAAATCATCTAATATTACAAAAAAAACAAAAGCCATAACAAAACATTTTAATTATGCATAACCCGTAAGGATTAAGGAAAGTCTTTTCTTGAACAAGTATTTAAACCCAAACACTCCTTCTATTTCCTTCATCAGTCCACTATCACAAAAACCACACAAAAAACCCTAATCTATGGCTCTTTCAATCACCACCCTCTATCAACATCTCATCATCTTTGTCTTCATCTTCCATCAAGCCCCACCGTGTTCCGCCGGCGGCGGATCATGGTCACTTCTAGTTCAAAACGCCGGCATCTCCGCCATGCACATGCAACTACTCCCAGACGACCGTGTTGTCATGTTTGATCGAACCGATTTTGGCACCTCCAACATCTCTCTACCGAAAGGCGAATGCATCCCTGATTCAAACGATTGTTCCGCCCATTCAATTGAGTATGATATCTCAACACAAACCATACGTCCACTGTTTGTACAAACGGACACCTGGTGCTCGTCTGGTAGTTTAACGCCAGACGGGAACCTGGTCCAAACTGGAGGCTCTGGTCCCGGTTTTAAAGTTGTGAGAGTTTATAAATCATGTGATGTATGTGACTGGAAAGAGATACCAGATGGGCTGGCTGAGGGTAGATGGTATGCTACTAACCATATATTGCCGGATGGACGGCAAATTGTGATCGGTGGTCGGCAAGAGTTTAACTATGAGTTTTTCCCGAAGATGTCACCGACCGAGGTTGCTTATGATATGCCATTTCTAGCTCAAACAAATGACGTGAATGAGAACAACTTGTATCCGTTTGTTTTTCAATATTTGGATGGCAATTTGTTTATATTTGCCAATAATCGTGGTATTTTGTTCGACTATTTGAAGAATAAAATCGTTAAGACGTACCCGATTATGCCCGATGGTCACCCAAGAAACTACCCGAGCTCGGGCTCTGCGGTGCTACTACCTTTACGTGTTGAAAAGGGGGTCGTGAAGGGTTATGAGGTTTTGATATGTGGGGGTGCAAATAAAGTGTCGTTTGGTAATGCATTGAAGGGGAAATTTGATGAAGCGTTGGACACTTGTGGACGAATTCGGGTATCGGATCCGGACCCAAAATGGGTTGTAGAGACTATGCCTGTGGCTAGGGTCATGGGTGATATGGTGTTGCTCCCCAATGGTCAAGTTTTAATAATCAATGGTGCAACTAAGGGAGTTGCCGGGTGGAATCTTGGGAGGGACCCCGCGCTTCACCCGGTAATTTACCGACATGATGATAAAATTGGGAGACGGTTTGAGGTGCAAAATCCAAGCACTATTCCGCGAATGTATCATTCGACCGCGGTTTTGTTACGAGATGGTCGGGTTCTTGTTGCCGGAAGTAACCCGCACGAAAAATACGAGTTCGACAATGCACTTTACCCTACCGATTTAAGAATCGAGTCGTTCTCGCCGGCTTATTTGGATCGTAGCGTGTCAGATTTGCGCCCCAAAATATTCGGATCCAAGGCTAATCTTGTGATGAAGTATGGGAAACCTATGGATATTACGTTCACGGTAACAGGACCTATGGACCCAAAAATGGTCTTGGTGACCATGGTGGCACCACCGTTTAATACGCACTCGTTTTCTATGAACCAAAGGTTGTTGGTTCTTGACCATGACGAGCCCGTCAAGGGTGTGGGAAAGAATAGTTATACGGTTGGTGTGACCGCGCCTCCTTCGGGCAACATTGCTCCGGGTGGATATTATATGGTGTTTGTGGTACATAAAGATGTTCCGAGTGAAGGCATGTGGGTAAAGATCGAGTGATAAGTGAGAAGTGTCAAGAAGCAAGACACTCAATAATAGAGTGCAAAGAAATCTGACTTCTTAAGTGTTGTTGAAAAGTTGTTATAGTGTATGGTGATTGTTTGTTGTGTTTGTAATAATGGAAAAGCTTAAATTGAAATTCCGTTTTACTTGTATTATTGAATCGAACACCATATATAGTACTCTCTACTTAATATTCATAAAGTAAAATTAAATGGTGAAAATAAATGAGATTTCAAACACAACTAATAATCCCTATGTATTAAGCGTGTCACCGTTTTAAATGTGTGTACTTGATCTTCAATCGACTGTGTACATAAGAGCACTCACATCCCGTTAGGATCCTTACACGTTTCTTATATTTTTTAAAAAAGTTTATGGTTTATATCAAAGTGTGTTCTCCATCCCAGTATCCCACTATGTAAATCAACAGTAGTTCACTATACTTAGTGTGGCAGTTTATGGTAATTGTACTTTTTACCAAAGTAATCACAATGAACTTAAACTAGTTTGGAGGTGTGGAGTTAACGATTGTTTGAATTCATTATGGTTTAAAGTTTTTGGGACCCATAGGTCTTATGGGTGAATCCCTAAGAAATAAGGTTTCCAAGGGGCCACACCCCTTGGTGAGGTCCGGGGACCGTGACCATGGGAGTGAATTTTGGCGCAAAATTGATTCATATTCAAACTGTTAAGGTTAATTGTCTAAAGACGCCCCATTAAAGAATTGGTTCTAGAAAATTATAACACACATACTTGTTCTTGATCATTGAAGTTTTATCCCGTAAAAATTTTAAAATTAAACCGTCGAATTATTTAAGATTGAGAATGATAAGATTTCTAACATTTAGAGACTAATTGTACCCCATCTCTTTCGTCTCCTGATGCTTCTTGCTCATCCCACCTTTTGTGGCATAACACAACCTCAAGACCATCCTTTTGGTTTCTCTATCGAGCTAAAACGATCATGGTGATTTTCAACATCATCGTCATCTTCTTCAGAAATCAATATTGATTTGTTGGTGATGAATGGAGTCTTTATATGTTCTTGTAAAGATATGCGTTAATTTGTTATTTTTGGTTATTTATGTTGTTTTAAATTAAGATCGGGTTTAACATATTTATTTTATTGTAGAGTTTTTTTTGTTGGTCAAATTTATTTTAATATAAATAGACATTTTGAGGTTATTTTAATTTATTGTCTTGGGTTTATTAATTCAAGAGTTATTGTGTTAGTAGAATTAGTTTGTTCGGGTTTTGGGCCATCATGGACCATATAGCTTCATGATTTGGCTTAGATTCACCCTTTTCATTCTTGACCGGGTTTGAGTGAGTCTTTGCTTGTTTGGATCTTGATTTTGTTCCCATTTTTGTTGTTTATCTGCCCTATTTTTCTGTATATATTTTGTTGTATTGTGGAAATTTTATCACCTTTATTATACGTATCGGGTATCTCCAACTCTAAGGTTACGTAGGTCATAAGTTAGTAATAAATTTTATGACATATTGAATGTACTTGAACAGCCATAACTTGGTGTGATCTATCTATTATATTCGATTCCATATGAAACTAGAAGAACCATGACTGAAAGTACAACTAATTTCATAGCCTCATAAGAGTAAAAAAAAAAACTGATTGTTTACACTTAAAAAAAAAACACAACTATAGAAAATACTAACAAGGGAACTATTGAAAAGTAAGATCATATAATATTACATAAATGCAGAAGCAAGCTTACAGGTTTTCATTTTATTATGATAAAATAATGAAAAACAAATCATACTTTGCGAAGCTTTTTAATGAGAAAAAATTACCATGGATGTCAAGGTTGAAGGGCATGTAGATTCTCTAAAAATTACCATGTATTTTCACCCTTTCACTCACCCACTTTACTTACTGTCTCTTCATTTTTTTAACAGCGTTTGAAACCATCACCAATACCCGAGTGAGCCTTCCTGGGACGGGGTGTAAACCGTCCATACTGATTTTGACGCTTCAGGCGTGACTCACCCAAGAACACTATCAAGGAGGAAACTCACCCCTGTGAGAAAACCCCCGGCCCAACCTGAAACTATGTCTCAGGTGGGATTTGAACACAAGATCTCCCCATTTTTTGAAGTCTTGGGTACCTTACTCTAACCACTTGAGCTAGAGATCATTGGTACTTACTGTCTCTTATACGTGGCATGCCCACTCAAGTCCTTACTCACCCGGGCGTACCGCATAACCTAAGCTCAATTTTAAGCATCTTAGGTGCTGTTTGATACAGCTGACCCGGAGCTGACTGTGATTCAGCTGACCGAGTCAGCCGTTTGATGTTTTGCTGACCGCCATTTTGTCTGACCGAGCGACCCCTTCTCTGCTGACCCGGACCTCGTTTTATTCCCGTCTGACCCATCTGACTGGCTTGTGCTGGGCTGACGACGAGGATGGATCGAGCGACACATCGGTGCTGGGCTGGGGATGGTGCTGGTGTGTGTTCGAGACGAGGCTAGGCAAAAAACAGGTCATGATCGGGAGCAAAAACGTGCTTCACGCAGAGTCAGTCAGATACAGAATCAAACAGGCAAGTTTCAGTCAGATGCAGACTCAGTCAGAACTTCTAACTGGGTCAGCTTCTGACTCAGTCAGATCATACTCAAACAACCCCAGCCCCTTAACAAGATCCGGTGATGAATTACCGTCAAATTACGTTATCAAAAAACGCAAATTCACACATTAAATCTTCTCTTTTTATTGAATCTTACAAATTAGTAAGAATGGTTCCAAACTTTCAATTCAACATGATCACTGCCTAAATCAAATAGAAAAGACATTTTTTACATGATCAGTTTGTCTGTGACTTGATCCGACTGCCACCATTCAGGTCTGTAATGGACACCAAAATAAGAATCTCTTCTTGGTGACGGTTGTGGGGGATTTGAAGAAGGTCATTAGGTGACTTAAATTGCAAAACGCCAAGGGTGGGTATAATAGTCATTTAACACTTTCTCTAACAGAACATCGACGAGAGTGGTGCAATTGACAAAAATCAGAAACCAGAAGGACTCAAATGGCAAAATTGACACGGTGGTGACTCTGTGTGAACGCCCTCAAACCACATGAACGCAAATTGCAGTTTCTCTGTCTTTATAGAAAGGATCGGAGTTCATTTTATATGTTTTAACATATAAGTACCATGTATCAACAATAGAATGGAATTACATTTATTTATTTACTAAGCATAATATTATGCAACATCAAATACTTATTGCATTTTAACTAGTTACAACATTTAAGATTTACATTTAGGCAAAGAGACACGACATGCTTTAGCGACCTTTTTGGCATTTGGGGACTTGACATACTTTGCAAATTTCGGGTTCTTAATGTAACCACACATGCAAGGTTTCTGCTCCTTCAGCTTGCTGCAACAAATTGATGGCGGTGGTGTTCCGCTCGTGATCGATTTCAAGCAAGGCATAAGTTGTGTGGGTTGACACTTCGCTGCCATCTCTTCCGCCACTATCCTCTGAGTCACACCAAACACGAGTATTGCCACAAACAATGAAAATGCAATCGTGCGTAACAACTTCATGCTTGAAACTTTTGATGTTTGAAGAAAATGTGATGAATTCGATTGATTTATACATGAGTTTGAAGTTCTTACGTGTACAAGTTGATGAACATAAGAGAACACATGAGTATTGCATGATCAATTTTGATGTAGCGACATAAGATTGAAATAAAACAGGGATTCTATGACGCGTGAATTTGAAGGCGCAATACCAAAAATTCTCGAATCATATTTATTCATGTTTTGCAATTCTTGACTTCTTTTAACACATTTACCAAACCCACACACTAAACATCAAACAAAATCTTATCTAATAAAAGAGTAAGAATCTGCCACACACCTCCTATTAAATTATATGGCACGTGACAGTAGATTGTTTTACAATCTTGTAAACATTAACATTCTTTTTTAAAAACATTTAATAAATTATATTTAATAAGTGCACAATTATGAAACATTAAATTCAATTAATTTTCATACTTTCCTTTTAAAAACCTCAATTTCAGAAATTCTAATATCTTAACCTTACGAGATACACAATACATGAAGTACACGAGTCAACAGACTACTTATTTTTTCAAAAATTCCTTCTAAGAACTTTGTAAATTGCACTTTATTTTTTCTAAGAATTTTAAACAAAATTATTCTATTTGTGTCTGTTTATTTTACCTGTGATTGCGTATGTTAATTTTAACGCACAACCATGTAGTACAAGGATCAATATGCTAGTATGTTTAATAAACGATTTACAAGACATGGCATGCATGTTTGCATAATAAAATTTAATAAGTTTGATAAGACAACCACCATAGAACGACACGTGTCATATCTAAACATTTATTTCCTTATAGTATCAGGGCCGGTGATGAATTTTGATCCGATTTATACCGGCTTTAAAGATAAGGCTACACTCCCGTTATAACCTTACGGTTAGGTAGCGGTTAAAGTTTAAACTGGTTCTTGTCAAACCAGTCTCAAAATGAGGTTCGATTTCAGTCCAAACCGATATGTTTGTGCAATTCTAGAAAGTATAAGGTTAAATTGAATGAACGAAATCCTAACATAAAACGTTCCAATACTTTTGGGCTGCTTTTGGGCTGCTTTTGGGCCTGGATCATTCGTTAACAGACCAAAACCCATCAGGCCGGCCCGAAGCATAAATGAAAAATACCTTTTTTTTAATGAGCTGAGAAAAAAAAAAGTTATAACCAAAACATTTAGCCGGCCAGAAGCTACACAATACAAGGCACTTACCAAAATAAGGAAACAGATCAAAATACAACAGGACTAAGAGATATTAAAAGCTTGGTTGTAAAAATCTCGACTAGCCTCTGATTAATAACCGAATAATCGTGTACCGTCCCCACACCGATTAATGATCAATTATCATTAATCAGCTTCTTCGCTCAAAATAAATGCTCTTCAATATCGTGATTTTGGTTAAAATTCAACTAAATTTTGTCACAATTGAACAAAATTGGTTAAAATTATATAGTCTGACTTATTTATGTGAACTTTAAAGTATTAAATTAATATTAATGTGAGTATATATAAAGTTTTTAAGAATTACATGTAAAATTTTCAATTTGATTAATGACGATTAATCCTTATTAATCCCGATTAATCGCTAGTTGGTTGCTCACCGATCGGCTAGCGTCTAGCAATTTCTACAACACTGATTAAAAGAGATCCATGAAGGCCAGTCCAGTGAAAATATCTAAAAAACATAAATCGTTACTATTAAATCATAGTGGCCTATTGTTTTTTCTAGCATAGTAGCATCTGCTTAATTAATATCTGAACGTTGTAATTAGAGAATAAGTCAAGATTAGTATAAATAGAACTTAGAAGTCTATCAATTGTAAATTGATCATTTAAACTTTGTAATCGTTTGAAGAAGTTGTTAATAAAAGAGTGACACAACAAAAAGTCTTCTTGTTGTCTTCTTTAGCCGGAGCTAAAAGTCGTATAACTTTTTCTAAGTTGAGTATCAGTAGAGTCCCTTGGTAGTTGGTACCCACTTGTTGTAAGGTTCAACACACCCATCATCTACCATGATCTATCATCTAAAAGACCCACACCCTTAGAGTAACTCCAACGGATCGTTCGGATCTAGTTGGCAAAACTTACCCGGAACCGAACATGGTGAAGAACCATTGGAGATCCCATCCACCTTCAAATCTAGATTTCCGGATGCGTTTGCTTTCAACGGTGGTCCCCACATTTCACATCTCTCTCACACACTCATATACATACACATATGTCATATGTATACCCATATAAAATAAAATATGGTGTTTGAAATTGAAAATGGATGTATTGTTACAAGAGAAAAGGAGTTTCGTAAAGATGGGTAAAATTTAGATCTAATGTGACAAGCTAATGTGACGTGCTTCAAAGTGGATGAGTTAAAACTATTAGAGATGGTCAATTGTCTCTAAATATACCAAGGAATATATATTTAACTACTTATTCATCTTGTAAGATACTTTATATTCTCTAAAACGTACAAAACAATTAAAATTACTTTGTTTTCATTAAGTAACAACGTAACACAAACATTCATCTAATAGCAATAGATGACTTGGTGAGTTGGTATTACACTTTATTTTAGCATACCTTAACTATATTGTGATCATCAAGTGGAAAAATTAATTTCTAGCATTTTGGAATTGTAACCCCACACTGGCTAGCAATCCTCTTGGCAGTGTCAAGACTTACAAACTGACGGAGACTAGGATTCCGGAGGTATCCACAAAAACACGGCCTTTGCTCCTTAATCTTACCGCAACACGCGCTTGACGGTTTGCTTCCCGAGATCGCGCCTGCACACGGCGCGAGCTCCGTGTAGTTGCAAGTCACCGCGGTGGTTCGCGGTACTTGGCTCATAAATACCATCATGGCTGCAAGAAATGCAACCGTAAAGTAGACCATGGTGATCTTCATATTGGGATGAACGTACTAGCTAGAGAGTGGTGGTTGGTGAATTGATCGGAGATTTTGTGTGAGGTGTGGTGGTTCTAGTAGTGGAGTTGGGGGTTTGATTTATAGGCCATTGGATCCGATGGCTAATGGCTTGTTTTGTGGTTGAAGAAATTAATGATTGATGGACACATGGCTGTGATTTTTCATAGATTTTAGTCAATGATTGAGTCGTGATATACCACTTGTAGTGTGGAAAATAAATTCTTGTGAGAAAAGTTGTTAAAAAGTGGTTGAATTTTATTGCTTTGTCTTAATATCTTTTGTCATGTGTAAGAAGGTGTCTCTCGTGTATTTAATAGGTCTGAGGTTAACTGAATCCAAATGTGACAATTCTATAAATAATATCTTCTACGAAGGATACGTCCTTGTTGTCAGCATTTGTATATGTGAGAATTCATATATACATCACTCTTAACTTTGTTAATTTTATAAATATAAAATAACAAAAACTATCATCATATTATAAAGCATTTTGATTATATTTATACGACTGCAATAATTATAATTACAAAGAAATTAAATTAATCAAATTATTGTCTCTAAAGCTTATTACAAACAAACAAACAAAAAAAAAAAAAAAAACCTAACGTATTATTAGTATTCCCTTGTAATTTTAGATCTAGAGGAAATCAGATACTAAGATTAATGGAGCTAAATATAATGAATTTATTGGTAAAAAGTAATACCATCTAAAAAAAATACAAAAACAATCCAGAAAACATATATGGTGGCAAATGACGACGACATAGATCTATGGTTATAACATAAACTTGAGAAAAGGCACGATAACATATATATGGTGGTGATCAATGAATGACAAGGGGCTACGACTGTAGCGAAACAACAATGGTCGTACGAAAAAATAAATAGACCTTAATCTATCATAAGTTTTACACGAATTTAAACATGACACGTATGTATGTTGATACAATACGACTATACGAGCTGAAATCCATTATATTATAAGTTATTTAATTTTTACATATATATTAACTTTGGAATTCTAAATTTACTTATATATCTTTTCAAGCAATAATGTATAATTAAATACTGAAATTTTGAACAATAATAATGATAATGCCAATATCAATCCACTAATTCAAATTTGATTCATTTTCTAAAGTAAATATGTGGACGACATTTTTTTCAATTTTTAAGTTTCCTGCACGAAGACAAAACGCTTGCTCCAGGTCGATCACTCGAAGTCTTACTATTCCTCTTCCGTGTCTTGCTCTTTGTTGATCTTTTCACCTTGCTGTTTATTACAGTTATGGTTTCAATTTTGACTCAAAGTTAATCACACTTTGTCATTTTCATCCATAAAGATATTTTGTATCTGAACCTTTACGTTTCTCAAATCTTGTCATTTTCAGCGAATACGATAACTTTATCCAATTATAATGTTAAAATTATGGGCAAATGTGACCCTTTGCAAATAACATTAATATTTTCAAGATTTTCAAGTTTTAAAACCTAATGATCCATCGTTTTTAACGAGTTTTGTGAGAAGAGATAGTGTGATCTAGGTGGCTCTGATGTGACTCCAGTCATGGCCGGAAACACCGCACCGTTGGGACGTGAGGAGGGCATGGGGCGCTGGTGTAAGGGTGGTCACGACATGGGAGGGTGGCATCTGCAAGAGGGTGACGTAGAGGTGGTGGTGCGTGAACAATTAAACCCACCCTAAGTAGGTAACGTGAAGTAGGGTTGCAATTGTCACGGATGAGGTTAATCGATAGCTACATCAACTTTTTTATATCAATCTTTCACCATTTTAGTATGCCACAAGTTGGCTTCTTATGCACGTGGTATAAGATTTCAAAATTTTCTGTCATTAGTAATAATTGTCATATTATGCATGTGACAGAACTTGTCAATTTACATGTAGTGGGTATAGTAAATGTGTATAACAAAGAGACATAAATTCGATAGATTTTTTTTTGAACGGCATTTTTTCTCAAATCTGTCCCTCACTTTCGAGGCCTGTAAGCAAGGTCGACTACTCGACCTCCTTGATAATCCACGACGACAACAGATGCGCAGGAACCCCGTGGATTGGGTAAACCTTTGCTTCATATTAGAATCGAACCCGGGTTAAATCCGGATTCGATTCATCACCTGATGTCCTTCAAACTGCTCTCAGATGGATTCGAACCCATGACCTCACATTGGAAGGTAGGAGTTCAAGCCATTGAGCTAAGTTTTCAGGACTTTTAATGTTTAAGTACCTGTGAGTCGTCAGTTTTCCCGTTTCCTTTAGCGCCATATCTCATCACATCAAAAATGGTAGTCGATGCAAGACTGATTCTTGATGTAGTAGAACTTACAACAGAAGATGTTAGCAAGACCAAAAGTAAAGTGATAAACTGAACCTGCGTGAATATGAAAGATACATATTATTAGCCAAAAATTCCATGTCAGCCATATGTTTTTGACTAAATTGACCGCCCAAGTCCTATGGAAAATCACCAAAATCACTAGCATGATAAAAATTTATCATAATGATCATCAACTTCCAAAGGTACTTTATGGCTGGAATCCGGCAAAATGTTTGTCTTGGTAAACATACATTCTGCTGGATTCCAACCATCATGCAAACATTCTGCCAGATTCCAGCCATCAAGCACTTTGTAGCCGTTGGTTCCCTAAGCAAAGATTTAGCTGAAATATATATAGCCATCAAACAACCTTAAAGTGTCTGATGGTTATTTTGGTGAATATTTGGTCAAGCTGATCATTTTAGTGATTAGTGCAAAAAGACAAAACAGCCCCTGGTCCAAAAGCAAATAAGTTTGGATTTCTGGATTGTGTATGGAATTATTAGTTCATGAAGCTACAAAATAATTAAAGCTTTTGAAAATGAAAGAAGACTCACCATTCTGCCAATTGGCCAAAATATGATCATATGTAAACAACAATCAATTCTCCGTTATGTGTCCGTACTGTGTACATGCATATATACTAACACGTACTTTAGGGTGAAGTTAGCTAAGGCATTATTTTATTTGTTTGTATGATTTGTTATACAACGTTATAACTTAAAGCAACAGGTAAGATAACTCATTTTTAACTAAAAGGTTACCGGGGTAAGCTTAAAGAATCTTTTTCCAAATTGTAAGATTAAATGATTTATATGTTTGGAACTCCTCAACTGGATAAAACTCAAAAGTTGATCTCAAGAATAAATATGAACTTGATGACTTCGTGTGAACTACATTATTGACCGGATCAGCACAGGCTTCGCCCCTTGGACACCGTTAGAGGATGCCGCCCAATGGACCATGCTCCCAAGCTGGCGCTACACCCAAAACCCAGCTAAAGGGGCCTTAATATCAACGAATTCTTCAAATTTGAGGTGGGATGGGGATTTTATTTCTTTATACATCTCGAGGTATAATATGACAGACTGGGAGGCTAGATTAGAATACGGTAATCCTTCCGATATCCGAATTAGATCCTAAACTGAGCGTTACCCCATTGTAATAGTCATTACTTATGGGCTTCGCCCCTAAGAGTCAACAAAGTTCCATGATACCTAAAATCATAGTAAACTCAAACAAACGTGGACTTTGCACTCTTGACTTGCTTTAATTCCATTATAATTACTTCAATCAACAAATTAATCAAATAACACTAATAGCAATACTAGTTCTCACAATCTCTAATAACAGTTTTGTTTGATTTGAATTTTGATTATAAGACATGAAGTGCCTTGGGAATTTTTTTGGGGCTAATTTGGGATTCGAGGACACCGCCCCCTTCTTCGGATAAAAAATATCCCAAATCAGGGTTTGCTCATCAACATGTTTGACCAATTATTTTTCCTTTTGTATTAATTTTTATTATCTCAACCAATGTGAACTCAAGGGAAGTTAGGACATATTTGTAGAGTTAAAAACCGGAACCGTGCCATTGTAGCAGCAGCCAACAAAAGGAGGCGAAAATAAGTGGTTTTTCTTTCACTTTTTTTTTGTCTAGTTTGCTCATACAAGTTTTCTTGATCCGGTTTTTAATTGTTTTGTTTTTTTTTGTATTGTTCAATTAGAAAGACTAATTTATTTGTGCAAGTACAAAATCGTAAGACTAGATATATATGCCGTAATTTCTTGCTTAATTAAAAGATTGGAAGACTTAAAATTCAAATGTAATAAAAGTAACAACCAAAAAATGGAAATCTGGATTCTCTTGGAGGGTAGTCAAATTATTACGAATTTTGTGGCAGAATGTGTGTTGTAACATGGTTAAATAACGGATTACTAAAGTGGAGGAAAAGCAAGCTCGATATAAGCAAGGGTCACATGGACCTTTTGAATTGAAGTTTAATTACCCTATATATACATCACCCATGACGCTTATAAAGAGGATTATTTTGACATACATACATAATATATATTAAACTAAACTAGTTTCGTACTAATTTAAAGTAACCATTGCTTTGCTCCGAATTAATTTTCACGTTAAAAGACAAACACCCATTATTTAAGGATTAAATAAGTTGCCATTTTCTTTCTTTTGTTTTTTATCATGTGAAAGGTTAAACTTGATCGGCTCATTACACTTTCAATTATAGAGATAAACTAAAATGAGTTCTTTCTGTTTAGGAACTCAGTTTAATTCCTTATATACATATTTAGATTTTTTTTTAACGGCTGAAAAGATTAAATAAATAAAAAACAACTATATAAGTCCATTGGATAACCGAAGGCTAGCAAGGAAAACACCATAAGACAAATACAATCATATATCCAATTAAAATGAAACCTATTTCTCCCAACTAAGTGTTCATAGTTTGACTTGACTTTTGATCCGCAGAAAGCTAAGGCCATTAACCTCCTATACCGGTTTGTGTAAAGATGGCCTAAACCCATTATAATGTGTTTTATTTCTCATTTTCCAGAGACTCCAACATGTTGCGATGATAATCGAATGGATCACCTCTCGCTTGAAATAGAAATATAGATAAGAAATGGAATATGAAAAGTTTTTAACAAAGATAAATAAATTAAAAGAATGATTATTATCCCTCGATCCTCGTCCAAACAACATGCCTATGATTAGGTGGGTAAATTGGGTCCCGAAGAAGTCTCGTGCTTCATCTGGCGTCTACTACAAAATTAATAGCATTCCAATGGCGCCACAATTAGCTCAAAAGGGCATATCACGATACAATCGATCTCATGACCAATTTGCGAGTCTGAAGAAGAAAGACCAGACCACGTGCTCCTCAAATGCAAGGTCGTTGCAGAAATTTGGCATCTCATTTCAAACTCGTCAGGTCTCAACCTAAAGGGTTATAACACAATTCGAGAAATCATAAAAACTATGCGAAATAAATCGGGTCCAAAAAAGAAAAAGAAACTAGATTTATCGATCATTTATACAGTTATTTGGACTTTGTGGAAATACAGAAAGAATCGGGTTTCACTTGAGTCACAAATCGATGGAGTCCTTATTGAAAGATATCAAGTCTCAAACCTTTGAGTGGGTGAAGCATTGGTCTAAGATGTATGAATTGTGTTTGATTCATGTGTTAATAGGCTTAAACATGGGGTAGTCCATATCAAATGTAATAGGTTGTTTTTTGTCGCTCCTAAACTAAAACTACTATAACAGGTTTCTCTGTATTTGATTTTTTTTTTGATAGATTTTCTCTGGTTCTTTGATTGTTTTTTTATAAAATCCTTTTTGTGTTAGAAAAAATGTGTAAAGAAGGCAAGGAAAAATGTTGATGATCTAAGAATTATGATTCGGTTAGAAATACTCATAGACTATATAATAATATCACAAATGGTGGGAGGAAGTGTCCCTTCATGTAGATGCTGCATGCCAAATCAACTCACGTCATATGTCATGTCTATCTAAATTCGATCAAATAACAAAAAGCAAAAAAAGACATTTTACAACAAAATTGATTAAATGAAAGGAGTTATGGTCTATGTGAATGGTGGAATCATGGAAGACTGTCTAGTTAAGTTAAGAAGTAAAGAGATATGGACTTGATATGATATTTTGGCTTTTATACTTTTCAATGATATTTTGAAAATGAATGTAAGGATATTGAATTGAGTACTATAACTAAATCCTTAGTATAATCTCTGATTCATCGTAAAGTATGACACGTCAACCCTAATCTGCTCAAGATGTTCCAACTATGATGATAAAATAGTTTAGGATACAAGTTTTTTTTTTCTAAATCACATGATTGTAACAAAAAAATATAAAAGTTTTGAACATGGTAGATTCTTGATTTATCAATCCATCATCTTCACCCCTAAAGTAGTTCTACAATAGAGGTTGTTTATTCAACAAACATCTTAGAATAGATTAATTTATTTAACAAAAATACAAGTGGAAAGCGAACAACAAAACCTCTAACTCAAATTTCCCTTGTAGTCACTTCATCAACTAACGATCAGCATCAACAGCAACAACATAGCCAGAACAGTAGTTGTATCCGTGCCAAACGTCACTAGGAATCCAATCGTTATAATCAAAAGATACGGCTCTTGTATTGGACCCATATACCTCTACTCTCTCTGGTAACCACCCATCATATCCACTTCTGTACAAGTATACATAACATATATCATATGTGCAAGGACCGTATACCTCGAACGTATCCGCCGAGCATTGCTCAAACGTCCTTGTTGACGGGTCGTCAATTCTTGGTGCATAAACCTAATCATCATCATCATTATTTATATAATTATTCAAAGAGTTTGTGGTCTAGTTGTGACAATGTGCCAAAGTATATGAAGTGTTACTCCCCAACTTGTTAATAATTCAATTCACATGAGGAAAAGAGATAGTGGTGCACAAACAAGGTTTTTTTTTAATTTTTTTATTTATTTTTTTTATTTTAAGTTTTGGTTTGAAACAAATCAGGTTTTGGTTGACGTAGACTACGTAGTCAAAACCTGTTTAATGAAAACTGGTTGGATTCAACCTGGTTGACCGCAAAAAACAGAAATATTAAATAATAATTATATATGTAGCCAATACAATTAAATTCAATTTATATTTAATTCTAAAATTTTAAAATTTTAGATTTCATTAATCATAAATTTGTTATAAGTAGCACAAAATAGAAAATACATCTTAATTGCTTATAAAATGTGATAGTTAACTCTTCTAAAAGAGATTAAAATTTTTTCCATCAACTTATGATTATGTAAAAATGAACACGAAATCAGACCTGGTTACCATATGCATCGCCAAAGGAGAGACTGATTTGATCTCGTGTGAACGGAACTGAAGAGCAGCTCGTTACAATCCTTATAATGAACGAACAAGTACCTTCGTTCTATAAATTTACAAACGAGGTTAGTGAAATTATGTATTTAATCAGTTGACGCATAAAATATCAAAGTACATTTAGCCCTAGTGGTATCAATGTGTATAGAAACGTCTCTCACAAATGAATTGAGAGTAGGTCTTGTGATAAAAAAACATTGATTTGACAGTAGGAATAAAGGATACAAATTATTTGCCTTATCAAGAAAAATATAAAAAGAAATAATTTGAGGCAAAAGGTTTGAATCAACTCAGGATGTACAACTAAAAAGGCCTTAGGCCCAATAGTATTATTTTGTGCTAATATCCCTCTCGGTCCAAGAGGGTTCGGATATATTTATGTCATGTTTTGGACAAATGCTATACGTTTAAGAGTATATTTGGAAACAAAAACATCTAGGCAGCTCAACAATTTCAGAGGCTCCAACCATAATACAAGGTTGAGGCCTTTACATACTCAAAATCTTATGTAATCACAATATTTTTTATTTAAAAGTACTGATTCTTTGACTTCAAATCTTCAAATTTAACCAGCAAAAATAAGTTATACACATATCCAGTATTTCCATTATTTTAGCAACATAAAAAGAGAGTATTAAGGCCCTTCTAGTTATATACACCGAGGTTGTTTCAAATTGACTATGAGGCCCGAAACCTGTTGATTGTCCCAACTTTGCATGATTGGTGATTGCGCGTTGCCCTAGGTCTTGTCGTAATGTGTGCGATTTTTTAGTAATGAGTCTGCGTTATTCATTTAAATAGTCGAAAATACCGCTAAACCTACCAGCACAAAAAAACTTAACATACATGAATTTTTATAAAAACCGGGAGACCAAAAATTTTGGTGATGTCAAGCTCTATCTTTACTCACTAAACCTATTGAGTCACCCCTGAAAATACTAATGTACAAATTTTATGAAAAGTAGAAGAGATGGATGAAATCGTACCTGATGATTAGTAATAGTAGCGTTGATCTTGAAATCAGGATTAGGTTGCGTTTTAATGCTCGATCTTACTTGAGACATTGAGATTAAGGTACATAGTACAACGAAACACACACTTCTCATCATTTTCTCTGAAACAAGAGTGAAATGTTGGAGTTGTTGACAAGTGTGTTTGTAGAATTCTAATAGTTATCCACTATCAATTAGCTGCTTGACAGATTTGTCTTTTTTCTCTTGGTTATTACACTTGTCCTCAAAACATTTAGTATTGACACGAGTTTATTTTTTTTATATTTTTGTTCCTTTTTTATGTGTCAAATTATCCATTACCATTTTCAATGTATTATCATTTATCAGGAGTAAAAATTCAAGACGTTCGTGAACTACTCATTCGTCTTGAATCAAGTTGTTTAAATCAGAGCTAATTTGGTAAATGAGTTTGGATCCGAGTTTTTTCTATTAAGTTTCACCAAGCTCGCATGCATAACTTAGCCCATTTTGTTATCAAAATATATAGTTTTTTTTAATGTGATATATTATCATTTTTCAATTCTACTCCTAATAAACCATTCTTTAAAATGATACATGACAAAATGGAATTTTAATTAAATCAAATAAGTTTTTATTTAAAATACTTAAAATAATATATTAGGCATTATAAAAAAGACATTGAATTTTAAAAAGTAACATATTTTATTAATTGTTTTATTAATTTTATAAAACAACTATGCTTTATATTTAAGCTCCTCTTTTTTGTTTTGTTTTATCTGTTCCTTCAAAAAATTGTTTTAAATATTTTTCTTTAAACAAATTCACATACAAGAAGAAAAATCTAATATCATGCATACTTATAACACTAAGTAAAATAGTTACAATTATATAATAAAACAAAAAATATTGTATAATCTTTCGTAACAAATGATTTCATAAGATGTACGTGGTAACCATCTTCTAAATCTATGAGATTTTAATTGAATAATGTAATTAATATTTCCACAGTCATCTACTTAAATAAAAAAATTTAACTTTCTACAGGCATTTGAATCCATTTGAGTTAACTTCTCTGTCGTGTACAAAGACTTATTTACAGATTTGTGATATTTAATTGGATTTAAAAAAATAATAATGAGTTCACAAGGTTACATACAATTAGATAAAAATTACGTATCTAACTCACCAAATTTCATTCATGTAACCCTTACAATGTATATATATGTAATAACGTTACCCACATATGTTTTAACCGTTTTCTTTTTTTTTTTTTTTTTTTTTTTTAACTTTTCTAACCTTATAATACAAAGAAATGAAAAAAAAAAAAAAATTGAACTTAAATTTGAATTGGTAATAATTGTGATCAGTTTTCTAAGTTTTTTTCAAAATGATCGAAGGTTTTTTTTTAAGAACCCTTCCATAAATATAACTAGTTTTTACCTCGTGTGCATTGCCCTAATAATTTTGTCACACTCCCAAATTTCAAATGTTGATCTCAAAACACGTCATGGTCATTATGACGTAACCCCAAAGACATCAAGAAAGGCACAATCCTAAAAAGCAAAACAAAAACAAAAAATACCCTGCAACGCTTGTCACTCAGTCGTGAACCCTAACGCGTACTCCTTTGTAAAATGAGCGTCACTCCGCCGCAAAACATAAAAGTACACTCCGTCATAAAATTTGTCTTATGTCGATAAAGTGACCATCAGTGCGTCGTAAAACTTAAAAACATACTCTGTTGT
>WOUH02000014.1:903752-945653 GCA_009936405.2 Stevia rebaudiana
ATAATAATAATAATAATAATAATAATAATAATAATTATTATTATTATTATTATTATTATTATTATTATTATTATTATGTAAAGGATTACCTGAGCTGTATAAGAAACAAGAGCAAAACGAAGAGCATCTGCACCACATTGGTCAATGCCATTAGGAAAATCTTTAATTTGACCCTCTTTAGCAACCTTCAACTCTGTGGGGTCCACATTACCCTCTTCAAGTCTTTTAATAAGATCTTCCAATTTTATGCCACGTATGACATCAATGGGGTCCACCACATTGCCCAAAGATTTAGACATTTTGCGCCCATGTGCATCACGAATCATTGGATGCAAATAAACCTACACAATAATATCATTATTTTTTTTAACCTTGTAACAATTACAACAGAAGATTCAAATATATAACAGTCATGATGATAATAATAATAACAATGATGACGAGAAAGCAAAGCTCATAAAGAAATTATCTAACTAATGTTCCTAGAGATTTCCACGAGTTTTATTTATAAATAATTTGATTCGGGTTATGTGTGGGTATGCAAATATACATTACATGCACACGGTAAAATAGTTAAGAAATCAATTGTTTACTAATAGATGGTGTATGTGGGTACTAACGGTTGCTTTCAATTTTGTAACGAGTTGGGTATTGAGGCTAACTTTTTTTCATTAACTTAGAGTGAATTGATCAAAATACCATGTCTTTGACTATTTCAAAGTCAAAGGGTATTTAGGTCATTTCCCCATACTTTAATGGAAAAGTTTTCGAAAGTTAGCATTGATATCCAAACTCATTACAAAACTGAAAGCATAAAACTCAAACCTGTTAGTATTCAAACTCGCTATTTTCTATGTAATTAACTCTAAAATTTGAAAAAAACCAAACTACACACATAAAATTCGACCAAAATACATGTGAGTTTTATAAAATTAACCAACCTTTTTAAAAGGTACATCACCTCCCAATTTCATACCAAGCATCACCATACGCGCAACCCAAAAAAACAAAATATCAAGCCCAGTTTCAAGAACACAAGTTGGGTAAAACGTCTTCAAATCTTGGGTGTTTTCGGGCCAGCCCAAAACGGTTAATGGAAAAAGCCCAGCAGAAAACCAAGTGTCCAAAACATCAGGATCTTGTGATAACTGAAACCTTTTTCCCGGGAAAATTATGCTGGCCTCCACCTCAGCATCTTTCTCGTTGCGCGCAACCACCCAATGATTTGTGTACGCGCCGAGTTCTTTTAGATCATCGTCTTCTAGTGTAACATACCATGCAGGAATACGATGACCCCACCAAAGTTGTCGTGATACACACCAATCGCGAATGTTCACAAGCCATCTGTGAAAATCAGGGTCAGCTTAATGGGTCAAGAAGATAAAACAAAGTCTTCGGGCCCCATTTTATATAAAAAAAATACATGATTATGAATTTATCATTAAACAATTTGCACCGAATAAATTTTAAAAATAAACTTAACGTGTATATATATATTAATCCAAGTACAAAAACTATACACGTTTACAGACTATATATATATATATATGTTTTAACTCTCCCAGTCATAAACTTTTTATTTCTTATTTAGAAAATTATTAAACAATATGCATCGAATCAATTTTAAAAATAGGGGAGCATTGCATATATTCACTTAAAAACATAGCTATTTGCATATTTACCCAACAAAAAAATTTAATTGCATATTTCCCCCTCCAAAACTTAACTAATTGCATATCTACCATTTTAACTTAGTTTAATATAATGACTATTATACCCTTATATTTATTATGTTTTTTTTAAATCTAATTTTTCACGCCTACTAAATTTTTAACAAGCTTTTTTTGGGTTTTTACAATTTTTTAATCTTCTTTATTTAAAATGAAAAAATAAAAAAGAATGTCAAAAGAAAAAAGAGAACCAGTTAAAAATTATAATTTAGAAACTTCAAAGTTTTTTGTAAAATAAGGGTAAAATAGTCATTATATTAACAGTTAATGATAAAATAACTCAAAATGGGTAATTACGCAGCTAATTAAATTTTGGATGGAGATATATGCAATATAAATTTTGGTTGGGATAAATACGCAACTAATCAAGTTTGTAGAGGGATATATGCAAATGCCTCTTGAAAATAAACTTAACCTATATATATATATATTCAAGTATAAAAATATTATATACTTATACAAAAAGATTTTTTAATCTTCCAATTATAAACTTTTTATCTAAAAAAATATAAACAAGAGTGAGGAAAACATACAAGGAAGGTTTATTAGTTATTAGCAACGGTAGAATATGAAATATTATAATTTTACCTTTTCCATTCAGCAGCGTATTGTTTTGGAATTATCTCGATTTTGTTATTTGTTTCATCCATGACAGCATCAAGAGCTTCTTTAGCTAAATCATGACAGTTAACATACCATTGTGGTTTTATCATAGGTTCAATCACATCATTGCTTCTAGAACATACTCCTAACCTCATTTCATTTTTCTCTTCTCCTTTATACAGTCCCTGTATGCATGATTGCACCAACAGAATTTTAATTTTAAAAAAATAAAAAAAAAAGATGGAAAACATGTTGCCTAATTAGACATTTACAATAAGGGACATTAAGGGTTAATTTCACATATGGTTTGCGAAAACTAACAGGCTTGTGTTTTATGCATTCAATTTTGGGCATTTCGTTAACTTTTCTGTTATATTAGGGTGAAATGACCAGAATACCCTTTGACTTTCTGAATAGTTATAGTCAAAGGGTGAAAATCAAGGGTGTTTTGGTCATTTCACCCTAAAATAACAAAGAAGTTATCGGAACTCGGACAAAACTGAAAGCATAAAAACCCAAACCTCTTACTTTTAGCCCTTAGTAGCCAAACATGTTACTTTTTGCAAACCAAATGCTCATATTTAAATTAACTTAAATAATATTGATAGACAATGTAATAAAACCTTAGACTTTAAAGCCTTAATTACAGCCAAACGAGCTTCAAAACGTGGCATCCCGACAAAATCAGAACCTCCATTACTGTTTATTTTCCCATCATCAGTCAAAATGTTGATAAATTCAAGTTTATGACGCTTTCCAACATCGAAATCATTTGGGTCATGAGCTGGAGTTATCTGCGATAATAACTTTCAAATCAACACAAGAAAACAAGACACGGATAATTCTTACAACCCATTTTAATGGTGATTAATGGGCATGGCAAAATGGTCAAATCGGAGTTAAAAGAGGTTCAGTCAAATGGGTAACTTTTGGTATGGTCAAGGTTGGTGAGTTGACCCAGAACATTTTTGGTCAAAATTTACACATCGTGTGAATTTCGACCCGTTTGACCCGTTTCTTTTTAAATTATATATCTGATTGATTCATAAGTAACCGCAGTGTTGTGAAAATCAGTTCCATGCGATTTCACAATATCAGTGGTACTAATTGGTAGTCGGGCAAAAATGGGTCTAATCGGGTCAAATCATTCTATTCGGTTAAACGCTGTTTTTTTGGGTTTTAATGACTTTTTTAGCTCTCCTCAGTCATAATCTTTGAAGTATTTGAAAAGTTAATACTTTTATTTAAAAATAAATAAAAAACTTTGAGTGTGTGTGTGTTTCAATATAACTTTAAAAAATTACATATAAAATTCCGAATCGTGATTGTCAGTACCCGACTAGCACGCTTAGCAATTTCTACAACACAGAGTTAACGGGTTGAAATTACGACTTGTTTTCTTTAACAAAAACTAATTCACCTTCACTGCACCGGTTCCAAAATTTGGATCAACGAGTACAGAATCACAAACAATAGGAATATTTCTTCCATTAAACGGATGAATCGCAAACTTCCCATGAAGATGTTTGTATCTTGGATCATCCGGATGAACAGCAATAGCAGTATCTCTAAGCATTGTTTCAACTCTAGTAGTAGCAACAATAATTTCTCCAAGATTTTGTTCTAAAGGGTATGCAAATGATGTTAAAACACCAAATTCCACCCTGTTTTTATACCCGGGAACCTTTAAAAGTGTTTTTTCTTTAATATCAATATAATCAACCTACATATATATATAGCAGTAAAATGTAAATAAATTTATCTGATGTTTTGTAAATGTGAAAAAGAAAATAAAGATAATCGTCTACCTCGATATCAGATATTGCTGTCCGCAACACACAATCCCAGTTGACTAACCGTAAATCTCTGCAAAAGATAATCAAGTCAAATGATAACTTGAGATAAACTGGTAATTTTGACATTTTGTATAATTCTAAACAGGTTGAGTTGACCCGAAAGAACTTCTTATCTCATCCTTAAATTCTTTTCATTGAATAACTAGTGTACTAAATCCGATTACAAAACTATATTATTGCAAGATAAATCCAGATTCGTTTTTCCATAAAGTTATTTAGTAGGTTGTATGCACTAAAAATATAATTTATAGACTTTGACATGTTCCCTTTTAAACTAAAAGAACTAAATTCCCAATTGACTTGTTAGATATAAAACATAATCCCAATCAACACATTCACAATCAAACAGATCAAAATTTGTTCCATAAAGAATGGTTAAAACCCAATTTAACAAAATAACAAGGATGATTAGAAAAATTGAACCACATTGACAAATGACAACAATAATAATACCTATATATAAGACCCTCCTTATAAAGCCTGACAAAAGCTTCTGTTACAGCATTTGACCTTTTTTCATCCATTGTAAAACACTGCCACAAAATAAAACATTAAATTTAGAAACTAGAACTCTAGATAAGGCCAGTTTCCAAAAAAAATAAAAATAATTTTAAATAAAAAAATTTATTGGTTTTACCTCACGTGACCAATCTAAAGATGCACCCATTCGCCGAAGTTGTTTTAGTATTGTGCCACCATACTCATTTTTCCATTTCCATACCTTTCAAAAATACCAAAATAATAAATATATTTTTTAAAAGTCTAACAATTTAACCATTATAATCCCCCATTTTGATGCTAGTTAAAAAGCATAACTTATTAAAAGCTGCTGTAATATAAAAGAAAATTAATCAAAAAAACTCACTTCAGATACAAAATTTTCTCGACCCACATCATGACGGGTCAAATTTCTTTCTCTCATGATTTTTTTCTCCACCACAACCTATCAGTGACAGTGTCAAATAAATTCACAAACGAAAATATTTGAACATGTCATATGTTAGGAGAAATAATGTAAAAAGTTAAAAGTTGCTAAAGAATATAAAAGAAAAAAAAGTTAACAATAATACCTGAGTTGCTATCCCTGCGTGGTCCATGCCAGGCAACCACAGAGTATTGTATCCTGACATTCTTCTCCAACGAATAATTGTATCCTGAAAATATGAAAATTAACATCTTAAAAATGAAAAAAAAAATATTACATAACTTAAATTGATTAAAAATAAGAAAAGAAAAAATTAAGTCAAATAAACCTGAATAGCAGCAGTTTAAGCATGACCAATATGTAAAGCTCCGGTCACATTAGGAGGTGGAAGAACCTTCATTTACATACAACCACATCACAATAATTAACCGTTTTCTAAATAAAAAAATTTATAACATTTATAAATCTACGTATGAAATTATAATAAAAACATCAAAAATAGTCACAAAGCCCTCACGATTGTGAATGGAGGTTTAGTGCTGTTGGAATCTGCCTCAAAAAAACCTGACTGTTCCCACCATGCATACCATCTACAAATAAATAACTTTAAATTGAGTAATAAAATGTTTGATAAAACTGAAAAAAAAAATCAAAAATATTTAAAGCCCTGTGGATGCTATAAAAATTAAATTAATTAAAACTAATAGCAAAATATACGATTTTTCGACTGCCTCAGGAGAGAACTGTTTAGCCATTTGTTTTGAAAGTTTTTTTTTATCGCCCGAAAGTGTTTCTGGATCAATAAAATCTTCATGATTCTCATCTCCTGCTTCTGCGCGTCCTGGTTTCTTTTTACTGGATTTTGAGGAAGTGGGACCTTGTTGCGCCTTGAGTGCAAATCAATTAACATTAAAACCATAACGCAAATTAGATTTTAATCATTCAAAATTTGAAATAATTCCAACTTTCACCTTCATTGTTAAAAGCAATCCCAATAGCATAATCATTATTGATTTACACTCGATTTCGCTCACAATGATCAAAATCGAGCGGAAATCATTAAAATCAATGATGATTATGTTATGGGGAGTGCTCTTGGAGATTAAAATGAAAGTTGAGGTTTTTATTCGCCACAATGAGTTATAGTTCGGATTATTAAAACCTCATAAGCAAAAGAACACTCAATAAAAGTTATCGATACCTTCAATTATCATATTGAGTTAAACTTCATACACATGAGAAAACTCACTAGAATTTATCCTAGTTATAAATACCTTTAGCGTAGCTTTTTGTGCAGCTTTTTGTTTTTTCAACAATTTTTCTTTCGCCTTCACATAAAGGAGAACAATTTAACTTCCAAGTAAACAAAAATATACATAAAATAATTGTAAAAAATTCAAAACCAACAAAGTTATAAAGTTGACCTTCTCTTCTTTCTTCTTCTTCCTCTCAAGTTCATCCTCTGACAGTGTAACATCCAGATTTGTGTTTGTGCTTGACATGGCCAAAATTGGGGCCTTTTTCATGAAATGACAATTAGTTTATCAACCTTTAAGAACAACAAGATTCATACAAATTAACTCGTATGTTAAACACTTATACTAATCGGCTTTGCATGTGCATAAATGTTGATTTGCTTTTAAAATCGACTTAAACAAAGTTTTATTATTTTCATATCATTCAAAATTGTACCATCACGTTTTGTATACTACACATATTCGTAAGTGCGATGAAGAGATTCACAAAGTCCCCCGTAATAATCGATTAGAAGCCCTAATCTAATATATCACTAACAAAAACCATTGACTATCATCAGCTAAAGTTAGATTACAATATTGATAAATGATAATTAACTCATTTGCAAGTAAGAGAAAGTTGATCATCACAGCAAAATGATCAATTCAATGACGGGAGAATAACGAGGAGAAGAGATGCAGTACTCACCGAATCGAATTGAAGTTGTGCAGAATGTGTTCCCGTAATCCCATCATGATTGAGCCTAAATCCAGATTAAAATTAAAAAAATATTTTCGGGTTGACTCTGTGAACGTACGGCCGGCCCTGGCGGCTGGCTCCCAATTTTTAAACTTCCATACATAAACATGTATCTTACAACCAGGGTACTTCATAAAGCCCGTGGCTCGTGGCTCGTTCAAAAATAGCTTGAAGAAAGCTCGTTTCAAAATGAGCCGAGCCGGCTCGACTCAAAAAATTTATGAGCTCGAGCCCGAGCCACGCCCAGCCCGGCTCGTGGCTTGGCTCGTAACTTGGCTCTTGGCTCGACTCGATTTTTAAACAAAATATTTTATATTTATATATAAAAATATATGTAATAACATGCATATATACATACAATTAGTTGTTTATATATCTTTTTATTTATGTTTTTTTTGTACAAGAAATTCATAGAAACACTATTTTATAATAAAAAGTATTGGTTTATATATGTGTGTATATATATATCATAATATGAAAAATATAAAATAAGTACAGAATCAAGCTTACAAAGTATTCATTTTATATATAATAAAAGTTTATTTTTATTTTTATACTAATTTATAAAAAAACGAGACGGCTCGTAGCTCGGCTCGTGGCTCGAACATTTTTATGAGCCGAGCTTAAACTCAACTTTTCAGCTTGAAGAAAAAAAACAAGCCAAGCTTAAGCTTGCCCCAGCTCGGCTCGATTACACACCTACTCACAAGGGGTGAATTGAACCAAACCCAGACTCATTCAATTTGGTTTGTTTTTAAACCGAGCTGCTTGGTTTAGTCTGAATTTAGTAAATCGAGTGAGATGTGAATGCTCAAACTCGATTTGATTTGTAACTGAACGTTCGGTTTGGTTTTCCTAGTTGAAATTTTGTAAAAACTCGAATAATCATACATTTAAAGTTATATTAAAGTCAATAATTTACCTTAAAAATAACCAAAGAAGTACAACAAATACAAATTTACAACATGAATTATGTTTTAGCTCAAACTCATCTATTAATAATTCTTATTGGTAATAGAATCATGGTTAAATTCACGAGCATCATGTCAAATGCGATCATATTCGCATCCACTTTGCTTGCCTTTAACTATTGTTTTAACGTTCAACATCAATTAAAAAAACTTATTATCCAGTTGTTAAGTGCTTTCAAGTTCCAACCGCAAAAATGCATTCGTAGAAGTTTTGGTTGATTATATTAAGTCAAAAATGATACATCTATGCAACCTTTGTCAAATTTCATCACCTTGCTAACCTACTTGTTAAGTTTTTCAATTACATATTTCACAATTAACACTAAAACACAAAGTAATTTACAGCTTAAATTTCTTGATGCATCACATTATTTGTCCTATAAATATATTTACGTTTTTGCTTACCACTTGTACGCCAATGGATTAACTTCATTAAGAGTTAAACCATTGCATTATCAAGAGCTTCCTTAGGTAAACCATGACACCTTGCCATTGTGATTTTATCATAGGTTTTTGAACATAGCCCTAGCTTCATTTCATTATTCACTTCCTCTTATATGCACAAAGAAAATTTAAAAAAGAAAATAAAAATATGGAAAGCATGTTGGCCAATTATACATTTACAAACAATAGTCAATTACACAGATGGTCCTCTTGTTTGCAAAAAATATCAGGTTTGAGCTTTATGTTTTTAAATTTGTAATAAATTTGGGTACTAAGGCTACTTTTCGTTAAAATATGATGAAATGATAAAAATACCATTAGCTTTTTAAAACATCAACTTCATAAAGGTGAAAAGTGAAAAGACATTTTGGCAATTGTACCATAATTTAACATAGAAGCTAATGGATATCTGCCATAATATCCAAACTCGTTACAAAATGAAAGCATAATACTGAAATATGTTACTTTAAACCCTTAATGCCCAAAACTCTTAGCACATAAACATGTTACTTTTCACGAATGAAGAGACCATCTCTGTAATTAAATCTTCTTTGTATATATGATTGGGGCAACATGATTTCCAGTTTTTTTCTTTCTTTGTTTTAACTATTTAACCTTTATTGCAAGAGTTCCATATATGTTTATGAATCATTTTCATGTTATTCTCCATGAATGGAGTAGTGCAAATGTCAACCGAATCTTTGTCCAGCATGCCCATTAGGGTGGTTCACGAGCTAAACGAACCGAATGTAGGCATGCTCGAACTCGGTTCATTTTTAAACCAAGCGGCTCGGTTTCGTTCAAATTTACATAACCGAGCGTGAATCTGCTGCTGGAACTCGGTATGATTTTATCGAGCTTTCCGGTTTCGCTCGGTTTCATATCAAAATCGAGGATATCAAAAGCTAATGTGGTTAAACATCTCATTTTACATAAATTCACCAACAAAATTATATCATTACAAAGTACTAAAACATTATAACAATACTTTATTAGACCACCAAGCACATGTGAATTCTATGTCTAGAAAAGTAATAAAAATTCATTCAACCACGAAAATAAGAATTTCAGCTTTCAAGTCTTTAATAAGAACTACAAAACAACAAAATAAAGGAACAACAAAATAAAGGGGCCTCTTGGACTTAATTAGCTTATGAAAAGTATTTGAGCTAAAGAGGCCTCTAGCCATTGAATAAAAAATATTTATATGTGTGTATTACAAAATAAATCGAGCAAAGCGAATCAAACCAAACAAAGGGTACCTATGCTCGTGCTTGATTCATTTACAAACCGGATCGAACCGAACCAATCGTATTTCAAGTCGAAGTCGAACAAGCGTATTCCACGCAATTTTCAAGCGAACGTCGAACAAGTTTTAAACGTCGAGGAATTTGAACAACCCATAATACCATACTTCCTTTTTCAACATCAAAACAAGTTGAGATTTCTCTACAAAGCTCATCCATCACCACCAACCACCTCATCACTCTCTCAAGCAATTCTCTCTATTTCCTTTACTCTTTTTACCAAAAGATGAAAACCTTTTTTATTTTTGATTTTTTTTATTTACATATATTCATGTTAAGTTTCTATCATATGTTTATTGGGTGTTTCCTAATAACAAGAATCAAACATTTTTCAGTTTTTAGAACTAGGGTACATTTATAAAGATGAAAACTTTCTCAATATATATGAATATGCCAAGTTTTGCTACTATAGTTTCTTGATGACAAAGATGAAAACTACATTAAATTTTAAAATCATTCAGAGTATTTGATTTCTTGAGCAGTTGGATGGAACTTGTTCTAATGTTTTGTCATCTTCGAACCCTTAGAGGTTTGTTTATGCTTTGATTGCTTGTACCTTTAGCTTTCCTCTTTGTTCTTTTAACATTTCTTTGATTCTGAATCTCAAATTTATACTTTTAACAATCCAAAAGATAGATATCATACATTCCACAAAAACAACATTATATTACCCAAAGAGTACTTCCTTAAAAGACACAGACACGCGCGTACACTCACGCGCCAGCTGTCGGCAACGCAGCCATAAATGAATTATACGACGATTCAAGGTCAAAGTGAAGTTGTCTCGCTTGTTGCTCGGTCAACTCATCCGCAGCCCCCATCTTCGCCAACCGTCCGATCCACTCCTTCATCTTAGTCTTCCCTTCAAAATCCGGGGGTAAAATCGACAATTTGTTTAACGAACCCGACAAATCAGAAAGCAAAGGAAAAACTTGATCAACCGCGGTCATGTTCAGCTTCAACGAATCCATCGCAGTAATAAAATTCTGCACGCATTCAGCCACGATCGCGGCGGAGGTCACCCCAGAGGCGGCGGCAGCCGCCCTGTGCTCCACCGTAGCAGGCACACCGGAGATTATAAGGCGGTTAATTGCCGCTGGACAATCCATTTTGTAAGTATCATGAAACCTTTCGATACTTGGTATCGTATCTTTAAGCGTTGATGATAATGTTTTGAAATGTGCGATCAGTTTCTGACACTCGATTTCGTAATCAGCCGATGGAATGATATCTCTAACATACGCCTTTTCGAGCTTTTCTGTGGCTTTTATGATCGCATACAATTCAGCAAAATTGTCGTACATTTCCCTCTCACGCTTGTCGTTCCATAGTTTGACTTCCATCGGTCAAACTTATTACCTGAACAGACACACAAGTAATGATGTCAAACTGAAACTTTTGGTCAAACTGAAATTAAACCAAGAAATTAGATTTAAGATCAAACTTACGTGAAGAATAACCGTTAATAAAGAGCAAACGAGGAATTTCATAAAAAAAAAAAAAAAAAATTTGTTAATGACAAGTTTAAATCAGTGACAGAAACCAGATACTTGAAATGAATTTCATGCAAAACATAAACGCGACAGAACAGAAAAACTGCAGATATTATTAACAAAATCAGCATACAATTCATGGAATTGTTTATTAGAATTTACTCATCAATTATTATCCATAAATTAGAGTCAAACAACAATACTTTTGCTCGTTATACCAATAAACAAGCATAATCTATCAAAAGATGTATAATTAAAAATCCAACTGAACAAATAAAAGGAAAACAAATCAGTTATCACAAATCAGATTTTAAGCCATTTATGTTTTGTAGTGTAACATTTCAAACCTAACATAATCCTGTTACAATTTATATTACATTCCATGATATATAAATTCGGTGAGAATGATACTTAATAACCATATATAATTTTCTTAGACCTGACAAAACGGGCGGGTCGGGGTAAACGGTCAGAATGGGTTCGGGTCAGACTGTACCAACTATCACAACAAATGAAATCACACTCAAACCAATATTCAGCAATTAAAAATCCATGATAAAAGCAAACTGAAGCTAATCTGTGAGCAAGTGTTACATTATAATTGATAGCAAAATTTCAAGTATTTAAGAAACAGAAAGGGGGTTTTATGGTTTCTATTTGTTATCTGGAAGATGATTCTATGAAATTTGGTTTGGGAAAAATCAAATCTTGCGTTTTTAAGCAGAATCGGAGCATGGATCTTGAGTTTATAAATTAATGAATTCTGAAATCACCGGAACATGCGATAGAACATCCATTTAATTTCTACATAAAATGCACAGGGACACCAAAACTCCAAAAATCTATAGAAAAAAAACAATAGTTCACTTGATCGATTGGTTAATAATAGTGCTTCAACAACAATTGCTTCAAAAAGTACATCGATCGCTAGGACATCAGTTAAATTTCTACAAGAAATCCTGACTTTCTATGAAAATCGTAAACGTATACAAAATAAATCAAAATCAAACTAGCGAGATACGAGATGAGGAAGATTTCATGATTTCCGTTCGACTAATGAAGTCGGCAACGGAAAATCAAAATTTAGGGCTGATGAGAAACAAAAATTAAAAAACCAGAATCATAGGGAAACCTTGTAATCTTCAAGTTTCGAAATCTTCAATTGCGATGCTAATCTGAGATGGTGAAGACTTCAACGTCTGATGTTAGAAAAAGAGAAGCAACAATCAGATTGACCTATTATGAGCATCCCCCATTTTAACACGCCTAATTTTTTTTCCTTTTTAATTTTATTTCAGATCATTAAATCAAATGAAATAATTTCTAAATTTAAAATAACCCAACTTGTCATGGTAAACAAATAGAGATACCTAAGTCTTATTTCAAATAGGTTAGTTTTAGAGAGACCTTCCATCCAAAACTTTTATTGTTATTATAATTTTTTTTACATAAAAGGGACAAACACCTATATACAGTAGACGGCTAGTAGGAAAAATAACACACCCAAAAAATATACTAACATAAAAAGTATCATCAATGTAGATAAATAAGAGGCATAGACATATGCATATCTAGGAAGCATGCAATTAGAGCATATGCTATGAGCTCAAAACAAACATAAAATCTCTTAAACTATCTAAAACTAGGTGAGTAAATGGCCATAGGCATCAACACAAGCCACCAATATATCGCTCCTAAAGCTCTCTAGAAAAATCTTTAATCTTTATCCTACGTCTCTAAGATGTCTTATCACTGATCATGTCCTTAGAGAGGTGCAAGTTACCAAATCCCGTCTAATTTGCTCATCACATGTCAGAAGCGACCTGCCTCTACTCCTTTTCCCATCCACCATGAGGTTCTCCATTGTCAATCTCCCTCTCTTACTTTCTTAGAGATGCATGCTACGTCTAGTCTATCTATGAAAACCTTATTTCTTATCCGATCTAACATCGTATGTCCACACATTCACCTCAACATCCTCAACTAAGTTGTCTCCAACTTTCGTGCAACTCCTTTCCTAGCACCATCCTCAACAACATGATCTTGCCATTGTATCTTTTCACCTTCACCATATTTTTCTACAGTTATCTGACAACCAAGAATCTCACACTACATTTGCATGATAAAAAACTAAAAGTTTATATTGACCCCTTAGAAATATGGGTTTGTTTTGTGAGTACTAACTTTTTGTATAAAGATGTTCTTATACATTTCATAAAGAAATGCAGATATGCAGGCAAGTGCACCTTTTTTTAATCTTTGACAAAAAAAAGAGAGAAAATGATAGGAAGATGACATGTTATAACCTTAAGGTATGTTGGTATGTTAATATAATTAACTTTTAATTGCAAAATATTTACAAGTCATTTTTTTTAGTTATAAAAAAAGGAGAGATCGTGAGAATAACAATGGTGTTAATTAAACTCTTATTTTGATAGTGACAATTAAAAATCATTAATATGTACCAGTGTGGTTGGATGCAACAGGTGTATATATATACACCAAAAGCAATGACATGCATACGCTTTGGTTATAACAGATTATCAGGTGTATTTGAGCATATACGATTGTCACTCCAACGTAATACCCTGAACTGTCTCTCGAAGTAAAACAATTGTCATTCTGCATGAACCCATTCCAAAGGCATCAAAATATTTTCAACTAAAACTCAATCTGAAACTTAAACCCAACCCTTCATTCAGTTCAACAAATTAGACTCTTGAAATAAAAAAAAAAATTATGAGAGTGTCACCAAGTGGTTGTAGTAAAGATCAAGATCCACAAAATCCAAAACCAAATCGAGAGTCGAAACAAATAGTTGTTGACAATGAGTAACATGATACCTAGAAAAATGATTGACGAGACCAAAATCACAGTTTCTCAATTAAATGCCTAACCCTAAAGTCAAAATCCTAGGAAAAAGGTTTACCATGTAACAAGAAAATCTTAAAAACCTTCTCAATGAAATAAACAAAGTGCATGTTTTATTTATGGTCTTGCAATCAGATTGCTTATGATTGCTACCAAACAAAAGACGGTACCAAAATAAAAGGTCACTATTATCCAAGTCAGTACTCAATAAAAACATATGCAACTCAAAAGGAGGTAAGAAATAAATCTAGCACATCCAAAGTTGCTACCCTTTCAAATGAAGAAGTAACATCAAAAGTCGCTAACCTATCTTAGGTTTGAAAATCTTCAACTCAAAGAGTTTATTTAAACCACTTTGGCTCTCTCTCTCTCTCTCTCTCGATCTCTCACTTTATCTACTCACGACACTCTATACAACTGTTACTATTTGTTCATACATGTATGTATTTATGATATACTAGCTTAAAACTTGTGTGTATACGAGGTTAATAATTAATACTTAAAACTTTATCATTGATTCATTGCATATATATATTATGTTACTATGTTGTGAACCCTAAAAAAATAAATGTTTGATACTTTTAATACTATACATTATGCTTTGATATTTTAATATTTTTTATTAGAATTTTTAATATAGAAATTCCTTAAATTTAGGTGATAATTTTACAAATTAAAGAAAAAACATCAAATTTAACATCTAAATTTGCAAGATTTATACAGTTTTAGCCCACCTATAAAAAAGTGTAAACAAACGCAGTTTATTTTTTTAAATATATAAGATAATACTTAATGAGATAAAAACAAATTTATATTTATTTTGAAATTTAAATCCATTTTATAGTTTAAGATAAAATAAAAAGTGTAAACAAATTCAAAATATTAATTTGATTAATTAAATAATAAAAAAACTCTTGAAAAATTCAAAGAATGCCATGTGTTATTTTTAAAAGTGATTTATTAGAGCTAGATGTGTGTGCGTGTAATTATCATATAATTTTTATTACAACATCAAGATCAATAGATCATATGAAGACAGTTCTTTAAAAATTAGTGACATTGTATCCAAACTGAACCAAATTCCAGACTTCCAGTTTCTCTTATACCAGAAACAGAACAAAATCGGTTATTTGTTTGTCCTAGTTTTTACGTAATAAACTTATTCTTAGTGATCATGCTTCATTATTATAAACCGCTACTAACTGACAATACAATCACCAATCATGTTGGAGAATCAATCAAACAACAAGATGCAGACAAATGCATTCTACTACAACTATAACCAAGATCCGATTCCGTCGCTAAAAAGCCAAAATCCAGAATTTATTGTTTTCATTGCGGAAACATTGCAAAAAAAACTTATTTTGTGTAATGATTTTGCTTTTGCAATTAAATGTGGAAATCATTTTTTCTTAAATAAGTAATGTGTAACCATCCATTCTTCTCCATCATTGTAACCGAATAATTCTGCAACCGATATAAAAAATGTTCTCCAATAAACGGTCCATTTAACCGCCGAATCTTTCCCATAAGTTGCCTCCATTATTGGTTGTATTGCCTTTAAGTTTTTATCCATTCTTTTTAACCACTCCTCACTACAAATACAAAATAAATCATATAAAAAAATATAAATAACTGTTTCACAAATTTCATTTTATATGTTAATGATGATATTAAAATATATCATCCTTTACCTTGTTTGTGCATAATGTTTTCCATTCACAAGCCAGTGGTCGACTACAGAAACGTCATCCTGCCATAAAAAAAGGTGAGTTGACTCGCAAATACATTTTTCCTCCTTTTTTTTAAAGTTTTATTAAATAAATAATGAACTATAATGATACTGCATTCTATGAAAATGTTTATATATTTTTTTAATTACAATTTAGGAGGTTTTATGCATTGAATATACAGTCTACACCCATCAAAACATAACACAAATCAACCTGTGATGGAATAATGGGTACTTAAAATAACTAATTTTGTTGCATATTAAATGATTTCAGGATTAATAAACAGGTTAATTAATTAATTATGTAAAAAATTCTCACCTGAAAATAAAGGAGAAGATTTGCTGAAGGCATTGTACCGCCACTGAAAAAATACCTGGTTATCCAATCGTCTTCATTCAAATCCTGTATGAGTACAAAAGATTTATTAACATAAATAAATAAATCATGATTCAAATTTAAAACATTTTAAATTTCATATCTACTGTTTCATTAAATAAAGCGTGGTAGAAATCGCTAGAAACTAGTCGCACAGTGGGTTACTGACTAGAGATTAATCAGAATGGAAAATTTTTTATGTAATTTCTCAAAACTATATATACGAAACTTTATATATAATTTTTCAAACACTAACTGGATTTTGACTGATACTGACCAATTTTGACCGAAACATCACCAACTTTGACTAATTTTCAAAGATTTTAACTTTGACCGATTTTACAACACTCTTAGGTACAACTCAATATATGCCCATTATACCCTTTTCCTCCAGTTATACTTAAAACTCTCAACCTAAATCTTTACATAATCAAAGGGTATAACTGTCATAAATATGAAACTACATGTAACTGATTATGACTTTAGGTTAGATAAATATATTATTTAAATTTTCAATAAAATTTTCCATAACATAAGTTTAGTATGTATACCTCAAAATGGTAAGCATATGTTTTATGGCAAAAGTAATGAACAAAAAGAAAACTGTCTTCTTTCATCCACTTGGATATCTTTTTGAGAAGATTCTTATAGTTTTTCATATGCTGCAAGACACAATAAGTTAAACAAGATTAACAAATAAACATCAATTTTTATTATTAATTTTTTTGGAAATAGAATTCCTTTTTTTATACCTCAAACATTTCAATGGAAAATATTCTGTCAAAAGATCCTTCCATTTCAAATGTGCTAATATCTGCAACAATTACCACCACATTCTCTAGACCAAGTTTCCTGTATACAAATAAGTCGATTTTGTAAAATGCTTTTATTTTTAACGGGTCGAGAGTGAATATTTAAAATAGGAATAATGTATAAATTAGACATTTAAGTATTTATAGGTTTTCACTATTTACAATATTTAGGAAATGTTTTTACTTGAATCGGTTTAACCGGAACCATTTAGCCACTTTTATTTTATTTTTTATTTTTTTTATGTTATTGGTGGCTTATGAAACAGTTTTAATAATTTTGTGGCTGAAATGAAAACTTTTGAAAACTATGGTGGCTTATGTATACGTTATCCCAAATAGGTTATAGGTAAACAAGGACATTAGTGATCTAAAAGTGTACTTTTTACACATAAAAATAAATAAAAATCAGAATAATTCTGAAATAAGGTATTATTTGCAGTCATATCTAACATACCGATTATCTTGAGTTAATTACATAAATGTTCCCTGCGGTGTGGGAAAAGTAACAGGTTTGAATTAACAAGTTTAGGGTTTGTGCTTTCAGTGATGTAACGAGTTTGGGTATTAAAGCTAACTTTTGTCAAATTAGGTTGAAATGACCAAACTACCCATATACTGTACACCATTCGACTTTGACTATTTAAAACATGAAAGGGTATCTTGGTCATTTCACCCTAACTTAACGGAAAAGCTAACAAATGTTAGCCTTAATACTCAAACTCGTTACAAAACTGAAAACACAAGCACCAAATTTATTACTTTTTTTCTTAGTACCCAAACATGTAACTTTACCCAAACCATCAGGATCATATATGTAATTAATCCAATATGTTGACCATTTCAACATCCACCAATAACCGTTTTGGCTCATTACGCAACGCAATATGATTTGTTTTCACATTAATTATAAAAAAATTCCCTTTAAATGGCTTACCCACATTGCTCTTCAATATGTGCTTTTTGGGTAACTGAATTGCAAATGCTAGTAATTTTGCAATTATTATACTTTTGCGCGATGTATAAAGTTAAAGATCCCCAACCACATCCAACATCAAGAACACTGTGTCCATCTTGAAGTTGAGATTTCTCACAATAAATTTGCATCATTGCTTCTTCTGCATCCTCTAATGTGCTTGATTTGTCACAAAAATAACAACAACTGCAAAGTATTATCCATGAAATAATCAATTAAAAAGGTATGTGCAATTACTAATCTTGGATATTAAACAAGAAAAAAAAAACCAACTTATAATTTTGCCAAATTTCCTTAATTTTGTGTTAGATTAAAACACCCTGTTTTAGCTAATGTTTAAGTTTACCCATCTGACCAAAAGTATAACCCAAATTTAACCTGTTTAATCCACAAAATGCCATGTTGTATGGAAGAACATGTTTACCATAATTCCATTTTTTTTTTTTTTTAAATTTGGGATTAAAATGTAAGATTATGGGAATATTAGAATAATAAGTGGGATTAATATGTAAGATTATGGGAATATTAGAATAATAAGTTGCCTGTATTTAAAGTTTTTTCCAAGCACAAGGTTGAAGAAAGATGTAGGCAGCTCATAATGTTGAGATTTTGCATCTTCAGTTTTCACAGCAATAGGCATTTCTTTTAATGCTGCAATAACAACATAATATTATTTCATATATACATATATATACACGTATCAGTTTATAACAATATACTTCAAGAAGATGACACACAATTGACATTTTAATCAAAATACACAACCATTAACAGTAAAAATAATGGTCATTAGTATGCTTCAACATCAAAAAAAGTTACAAACTATGGGGCTGTTTAGGAATTGGGAATACATTTTGAAATTGACTAAATAATTATTGAGCTTTTAAGTCATATATCGTCATTTCTAGTGGAATGTAATTATAATATCTAATTATACATGTAAATCTTAAAATAGTTTACACACGCAAATAACTGCATATATGTATAACTCACACTCTAATTCAAATATAACAGCAAACACCCCTTGAATCGACACCAAACACCATCTAAATCGATAGAACCTTTAATTAGGTTCATATAACGATCAAATAATACTAACTGTAAACAACCTTTAACTCCTAATGTTTATCTAAAACTACAGAATAGATCCCCCAACTTTCCAATTCTTCACATTTAAAATAAGGTAATGCAAATCGTCACAACCTACTATACAGCTTCTGTGAATTGTGTAATCCCCTTTCAATAACAAATGCTTAAAATCAACATACAAACACCTAATCATCACAAATTATTGAAACACAAAACCGAAATCTGAACAATTAATCAACAAATTAGAAGAAGAAAGCAGATTAGGAGGATACAATGAACAAACTCCAGAAGATGTTGAAGTTGTTGTTGAGAGGTGGGTTTGAAGCAGGAACGAAGACGACCGGCAAGAAGGAGACGAGTGAGGCGGCGTATGACGGCATCCGGCAGCAGATTGCGTTCGAGAGAAGCCATCATTAGCTTCACAGTAGCATCGTATGGTGCTTGAATTAAACTGCTCATTTTTTCTGCAATTTGGGAAGAAGATCTGATGAAGAAGATAAGACTACAGTTGCTTTAAGTAGACCATCACATGGTGGTTGAACAATTTTACCGCGCGAGTTGTACCACGTCGTAGTCTAGCGACGTCACAAATAAAATAATGAATAAATTACAAATTTCAACTTGTTTAATTTTCATTAAGCACACCATAACATTTAATTAACTTATTTGATTGAAATCTTAACTTTTTAACAAATTTTTTCTTAGTTAAACCAGTCATGTCGTTTTTCGGTATCATTCTGATCATTTCTGGCGTTGTATTATTCATAATTTCAACGTTACGTTACCTTAATTCAATATTTATTGAGATAAATATTATCGTTATATTCTAATATGTATTTTGAATCTTTTAAGTGTATGCGAAATTTTAATACGAGCAACGGTACAAAAGATACACGTAAAACGATACAACGTTCCGTATATATGTTATCCCAATACGTCTTCAAGAGATATAACCAATAGTGTTAGATGTGAAATGGAAAATCGTGAACGTAGCCGAAAACCGCGCTGGAAACGTAGTCCAAACGAAGCGGGAAACGAGAAAACAGTTAAAAGTCGTGCTAGTTCACGAGACTTTTAACTGTTTTCGCGTTTCACGATTCGTTCGGACTCCGTTTTGCGCGCAGTTTTTGCATACGTTCATGATTTCCATTTCATATCTAACACCATTGATTATATCTCTTGAATACGTACTGTGATAACGAATCTACGAAACGTTGTATTGTTTTACGTGTATCTTTCGTATCATTGCTCGTATTGAAATTTCGCATTCACTCAAAAGATTCGAAATATGTATTAGAGTATAACGATATTATTTATCTCAAATAAATATTGAATTAAATTAACGTAACGTTGAGATTATTTGGAATCATTTATTAGATTTAGATACAATGGGTGGACGTGGGGTGAGAGTAAGGGTGAGTATCGATCATGCAGACGTCACACATAAAAGAGTGTATGCTTATCTGGGTGAGTAGAATCTGACAATCTGTGTACTCCTGTACTGGATAAATGAGGGTGGTAGCATTTTGTAATAATTAATTAATTAATTGTTTATATAGTTATAGAGGATAGTAAGTAAAACGAATAAAACCCACCCGGGAAACTTAAAAAAGGACCGACCCACGACCCGGGGATTTATGTAGGTCCGCGACCCGTGAATTAATGAAGGGCCGGACCGTTGCGAAACGTCCCTCATCAATAAATTACAACTGTTGATATACTTTTATTTGAGAAACATCCTCCATCAATAAAGACCAAAGGTTGATATGCTTTTCTTAGGAACAGTCTCCAAGAAGAGTGAACTACAAATACCGAATTGACAAGTAGGAAGAAGGGACACAGAATTTCCAGAGAAGATATAGCAAAAAGTCTAGAGTTTGGAGATTGATTGTATTGTGATTCCATACTAAGTGAAATAGAAAGCTTTTATCATCAATATACTAGTTTCCTGTTTCTTCAGTTATCATAAGAAGCGGGTCTATTTTAATAAGTTTTGAGCTTTAAAGTTAAATCGAAGTTCCTAAATATAAACTTTAAACTAAACCTTAAAGTTAAACTCTAAATATAAATGTTAAAAGCTAAATTTTAAAAGATAGACCTTAAAATCCAAGCCCAAAAGTTAAAGAAAAAATTAAACTTAAAAACTTAAATCTAAAGCAAAATCATAAAACTAAACCTTAAAATCTAAGATCTTAGAATTCGACGAGAAGCCCACACGCTACTTAAATGTGTTAAATTGGAGTTCGTTTCAGCATGTTATGAAACTTTTATAGGAAGGTTAAAATGACAAATCTTGTTTTTTGGCAAGAACTCTTAAACCTCTCTTTTTACACATTTTTTATACGTGTAAAAAATGTTTTCAAAAAGACAAATGATAACTTTTATTTTTGCATAATTTCTAAGAACTCATTTTTATACATGTGTAAAAAAGATTTCTTAGAGTTTTTGCAAAAAGTGGGTTCTTATATGAACCATCCCCGATTGATTTGAAAAATCATATATAAAAATTTCATTCCAATTAATCCGGGTCCTTACTGCCCAACAGCCCAAGTAACGCCTAACATTGGATTAAACCTCGATTTCAGTTGTTAGTGTTCACGATTGGACACACTCTTTTAGGGTCTATCTTGTGAGGGAATATTAACGGTATTAAATCCAAAACAATATATGCCGCGAACAAGTCATTATCTTTTGTATTTCAAATGATGTTAATATCATATCATCTTGTTTGTATGTATGGTTGTTCCAGTTTGTTTGAAAGAGTTATTCAAATTTACCAAATTTTATAAATTCAATATAAAGACGTCGAAAAACAATATTATTCGTTACGCAGAATAATAACAAAGCACATGATAACCGTCTGACACGTGGCTTTCGCGCTCAGTCGACAAGCTTTTGTACAATCCCACGTCACACATATGGTGCTTCATCTGAATCGGTCCTCTTTCCTATTTCCTATTTAAGTGTCGATGTGGGTCCCATTTCAATTTTTCTCTTCGCCAAGACTTTGCCTGCTTAATGTACGCATGGCTTCTCTTCTCCTCCACGTGTATCGCTGATCTGTCTCGAGAATCATACATTCATACTCTCTCTCTATTCTCTCTCTAGAATTAAGTACAAATTTCAACTTCTAAAGGTTTCATTTTTATGTGAAACTGGGTTTTGATGCTGTTTTACTACCACTAACCAGAGCCACCAAATCAATCTAAACATTCCACACATTTATATAAACACAATGATTCAACGGCTCATTGACAACTTCCTTGATGTCACCAAAGAGTATGTTTTAATCTTTATAGCTCATTCGATTAGTTTTTATTAATAAGTTGGTGTAGATATTATAGATCTGATCTAACTAACTAATTTGTTGCATGATCGACTTTATTTGGATGTATATATTTGATCATTGAAGCTTCATTTTTGGAGTTTATGATGGGGAGATTCTTCCATCATTTGATAAATTTTTTGAAGTATGGGTTTATATATTTCATTTAAAATGTATCTTGAATCTTCGAAAGGATTACTTGCTATTTAGGTTAATTTGGATGGATGATCGTGAATAATGCTTGATTGATATGATTCTCAAATAGTTGGTTTGATTTGTGTATTCATGATGAATAGTGTAAATGTTCTTTGAGACTATTTACTACCATAAAACCGGGCATTTGCGAACAAAAAAGGACTAACTTTTGCGACAAAGAAGAGCATATTTTGCTATAAATAAACTGCAGTTTTCTCTCTGGTTTTTATATAGCCATGCTTCATAATAGTTTTCCTTCAAAATTCTGTTTAACCAACTGTTAACACCCCACGTGCCCTCACGTGAGGGGCATTTGGTCAATTTTGCGTGTTTTACTTATCATATTACCTTCAAAAAGCTGAAATCTAGAATTCAGGTGCAGCTTCCAGTAAATCTAAGAACCACTCTCATGAGTTTTGAAGGTGTTCAGAGTAGTAAAACACGCAAAATTGACCAAAATGTTCCTGTGGGTGTTAACGGAAGCTTTAACATAGTTTTGAAGGAGTGACGAAAATTATTATGAATCGAAACATCATAAACAGAAACTGTTAAAGATGGACTTAAACTGTATGTCTATACAAACATCTGGGACTACGGTTTACTCTTTTGCTATAGTTTTGCGCCCGATTTTGAACGGTCGTAAAATTAGGGGCCAAAATTGAAACAATGTACTGCCTTCAAATTGAAGTTCGCAATGTTTAGATTCTCCACCGAAATCGATGTGTCGCAAATCTCAAGTAGTGATTTGCACGAATTCTTTTAGTTTGGTAGCCAAGACTAAACTAAATTTGGGATTTTTGAAGACAAGCAAAGGTTTTTTTTTTTTTTTTTTTTTATAAGAAGCATGAACCAATGGGCATTTGTCCGAATGGTACCCTGGGTACTTCCTAAGTGGGAGGTCCCAGGTTGGAGTCTCACTCGGAGCAAAAAAAAAAAATGCTCTTGGGTGAGCCATGGGGTTTTCCCACAAAGTGGGTTTCCTCCTGAATTGGTGGGGCGAGGTCGCCACGCTTTCAGCGATTCGCTGGGCGGAAGGCTGATCTGTTAGCCAGGGTGAGGCCGGGTGCCTGCGCTATTTGCTGTTCAAAAAAAAAATTTATAAGAAGCATGAAACAAAATTGCAGCTTGGTAATTTCACAATTATTGTATGCCCAAAATCATGCTTTTAAAATTATAAAATTAAGGTCAATAATTTGTGTTATTAATGTGAAATTGTGTATGTTGGCAATCTGTCTTCATCTTGAGAACCTCTTGTGTTGTGTAGGTCTTTGAAAACGATTACATACGAGTCGTTAAATACCGTTTTAAGGCTGATAAATGGATCATCAGCATTGTTGTTGGTTATATTGCCTTACAAGACTAACATGCTTGAAGGTATTCATGGTTGGGAGCTAAGACCATCATTTTGTGGGCCCCGGCTTCCAAGTTGGATGGATAAGTAAGCCGTTTACTTTGTGTGAAATTGTTTACTCTAGCAAGTTATTGTTTTGAGCTTTACATGGTAATCTCTTGCATCTATTAATCTTTTTTTTTAAATGCACACATATATATTATTTAATTTCTCAAAATAAATATCTATAGCTACATATCGAACCACCTTTCCCTTTAGTTTCTTAGAATACACACATGCAGTTGATATATTATTGTGACTTGTGAGATTTTGATGCAAAGCGGGAACAAGACTACAAGAGAATTCAAAGTTGATATCTTGTTGAATGTTCAAACCCAAAGAAAATAAAATAGGGCATATCCTGCCATTTCTGAGAAAACTAAAATTGATTTGCCTAATTATAAAGCATTTACTTCCTAAATAAACACGTAAATAAATAATTCACGAGTTCTTACCGATTTAGAAAAGAAAAAAAAATACGAAAAGATGGGAGAAACTATTGGGTTTGAAATGGGCTTGACATGAAGGAATAACAATTGAGACAACTCTCTATGGCAGTTTGCCACATGACCCAGCCCTTTAGTTATGGACTTCGTAACTCTGCACGTGGATCAAGTGGGCCTCTTTCCTAACTCTCTTCCCATCGAAGAATAAGTCCACTAGATTGTCAATCAACTATTTTTTTCATATTTTCGTTCACATCTTTTTCTTTATTTTCACCCCCTTTGTTTTTTTATTGCAGGGTGTCTTCCTTTAACCAATTTGTTCATGAACTTGCCATGGACTCAGATTCAGCATCAAGTGTAGATTATTCTTCTGGAGAAGACATGGATGATGATGATGACGATAATTACACATCTTCATCATCACAATGTTCTCAATTCTCGAGGGCAAGCAACTACACACATAACAAGACACATTGGATTTTTTCCATATTTTTGTGGCTTCTACATCCTGCAAGGCTAATTCTTGGTATACCATTTTATATGTATAGCGTATTTTTGGGTAGAGGCTTAAAGGTACCCGCTAGTACCCAAGGAAAATTCCAGACTTCATACGTACATGCTGGCAGGAAATCATTGCATCATGTCTTTGAAAGAGCTACTGACATAAGACGTGGAGTTATAGAGGTCGACTTGGATTTTAGAGCTTTTGTATTAGGGTGGGTGAAGCGGGCCGGGTAACAAGTCAAATGTTCAAAACAAACAATCTTTTAGTATGGTTTGAGCAAGGGTTGACTCGAATTACTCTTTTTTACGAAGGTCTCAACTTTTTATAAAAACTAGCGTGTCAAATAAAAATACACATTGTTTCAGGATATACATCTTGGAATGGAGATTTTTATAGAAACTGTATTTGATGGTATTCACAAGCTGGCTGCTTGTGTTCTATCTCCAATGGATTCTTTTGGGGCGTTATTGAGGTGGTATTTTGCGTTATTGAGGTGGTATTTCCTGGATGATGATTTGAATTCCTATGTTATCACCACCAAACTTCGTGAGCATAACTGTACTCCAACAGTAAAGAAAACTAGATTGAATCATTCCTTGAATACGGATGCTCGAACATGTCAAGATGTCATTACAGAGCTTGGGTAAGTTTTACTCTTTAGTTTTTAGGATGAAAAAAAAGAAGAAATAGAGGTTGACATTAAATATTAATGGTTTCTTGACCTCTATTGTTAAAAGTGAATTATATTTCTTCTTAGTTGTAAAATTTCATTCACACAACTTAAAATGTTGTTTTTTAGTTACCCTTATGAAGCTATCAATGTGGTTACCGCAGATGGATATGTTCTTCTTCTGGAAAGAATTCCAAGGTAGTTAAATTTATGCCGTGTTGTATTAAGGTTTTGTTGAAGTTCATCTTGACCAATGATTGTCTCTCTTTGTTGTAGGCGTGATGCTAGGAAGACGGTTTATCTACAACATGGAGTCTTTGATTCATCTATGGGGTAAGTAATATGTTTTTGTTACTTCTTAGTCAAGTTACTTCGAATGTATGTTTGACAGCAACCCTTCTTATTCAGAGGTCATCTATAAATTACAACTTACTCCACACATGTACACTTATCTAATCTAGTTTAGAGATCAAATGTTGTCTGGTAGAATTTGAACATGATGCCTACATGATTTTTTTTGTTTATTGTATTTACGTTATTTTCCCTCCAGTTGGGTGTCTAATGGATTTGTTGGCTCTCCAGCTTTTGCTGCTTTTGATCAAGGTTTGCCATTATATTCTTTCACCCAGATTTCATTTCAATCAATTCATATGATAATCCATTTCCCTCTTTTAGGCTATGATGTTTTCCTCGGTAATTTTCGTGGTTTAGTTTCAAGAGAACACATCAACAATAGTATATCTTCGCGAGAGTAAGTTCTTTATACAAGTATTTCATTTAACTGTTACACTTGGGTCCCACAGTCTACTATTTCTCAAATAGGTACTGGAATTACTCCATCAACGAGCATGGGACTGAAGATATACCAGCCATGATAGAAAAAATTCATGAAGTGAAAACATTAGAACTCGATAAAGAAAAAACGAACACTGAGCAACCATATAAACTTTGTGCCATTGGTCACAGTTTAGGTGGAGCTGCAATGCTTATGTACATCATAACACACCGCATGGAAAAAAAACCTCACCGGTTATCAAGATTAATCCTTTTATCGCCAGCTGGATTTCATCACGACTCGACCATTTGCTTCAAATCACTCGAATGCTTACTTCTTTGGCTTGCTCCTGTCTTACAACCTCTTGTACCCGGTTTCTACATACCAACGAGGTTTTTCCGCATGTTGGTTAACAAACTAGCACGCGATTTTCAACACTACCCTGCGGTTGGTGGGGTGGTTCAAACCCTAATTGGTTATTTATTGGGCGGTGATAGCTCGAACTGGATCGGAGTGATGGGTTTACCCCACTACAACATGAATGACATGCCCGGAGTTTCTTATGGTATCGCGCTCCATTTAGCTCAAATGAAAAATGCTCAGAAGTTCAGGATGTTTGACTACGGAAGTCCTTTGGCTAACATGCGAGTGTATGGCTTACCAGAACCGTTAGATCTTGGAGAATATTACGGGTTCATTGATGTTCCAGTGGATCTTGTTGCAGGGAAAAAGGACAAGGTGGTCCGTCCATCGATGGTGAGACGACATTATCGTTTATTGAGAGAGGCGGGTGTGGATGCCTCTTATTGTGAGTTTGAATATGCTCATTTGGATTTTGTATTCTCTCTCCACCGTGAAGAACTTGTGGGTTATCTTATGTCTCGTTTGCCGTTTGTTACACCTTCTACAAAGCAAAAGTCACCTAAACCAAATAGGAAAGATGGAGAGGTGATTGTAAGCAAAAGGTCGCTTCATGATCCTGTTTAATGTCATGTCGTATAATGTGCTTAGATCGGCAATGCTCTAAGTTGTTTAATATATATCTTGTAATAAGATCTGGTTTAATATGTATGTACTAGAGACACTTGTTAATGTCTTTCTCGTAGTTTTCTTCTTAAAACTACAAGTTTATGTGCTTCTTGCATTTTTCTACCTAGCACCTTTAGCAAACTCTTGAAGTCTTAATTTACTTTTATAAATAAGAGTTGATCACAAAAACATTCATGTGATTTTTTAAATTTACACTTCTCACTATTTTAAACTAAATTCCCCATTTCAAAAGAAACAAATACTACAAAAATAACGTGATAAGTGATGTATAACATGCTGCTACACGACATGTAAAAGCAAACGCACTCTTCTACAAAACTAACTCGACAAGTGATGTAAAATAAGCTAATTTTTTAATTCCATTTTTGCAATCTATTATAATTTCTTATTATATTAATTTCTCCTCCACGGATATCCGTGTTAATATTTGGATCCGAAAATTTTGGGTTCGGATTTGCGAACACCCCTAGACTTCTAACCAACAACTAGATATATAAGTTTAGCGTAAAGCATAACGTTTAAAATAAATGACTGTATCATAATATAATAGTAAATCATTGCTAAGGTGCAATCTTAATATCTTATAACCAAACCAAAGACGTTGAATTGCAGGATGATAACTCTAAGAGGCCAAATTTCATTGGTATAAATGTATAATCATCAAAATCAAGTGTTCGAGCACGGTTACAATTTACATCTACTCGAGATGGAGCTCTAATTCTCTTGAAGGTATAAATGATATTTCCACATTAGTAGTTCGAATCAATCTGCAACGAATTTACAATTTCTTAGTACGCATATGCTTCTAACGAGATGGAGCTCTGTACACACGACTATGGTCGCCTGAACAACCTATCATCTTCGTTACTCATCTCGTCCACCAAGTGTTTGATGAAATGCCTGAATGAACACCCGCAATCTTTTTCAAACCCATCGTGTTTGTTGATTACAGCAGCCAAAAAGAAGTCTAACACCCCTTCTTCACAACGTATTCAAAGATCGACTGAGAAAAATTTGTCTCGTATTCTAAGATCAGAGGCCGCCATTGAAGCAATTGAGAGAAAAGCCAACGTTGCAACTGTCAAGCATAACCGCTTTTCACCGAAACTTGTTTTGGAAGCTCTGGATAATGCCATCCGCCATAAACGGTGGGAATCTGCTCTTAAGGTTCGTGTGGTTTTGTATATACTGCTTCTGTGTCAATATCAAGTAGTTCTGATACATAAATCACCACCAAGATTGTTTAATTTTATGGGTACTTTAGATTTCAATAATCCAAACTAAATCACCACCAATTTAGTTTGCATTATTAAAATCCAATTTTCCAATCTTGTAGATTTGAGTTTTTTGTCAATTGTTAAAAAATTGACATAATTATGCATTTGATTGTGTTTGTGTTTAGATATTTGATCTTCTTCGTAACCAACACTGGTATGAACCACGATGTCAAACATACACAAAGATGTTGGTTTTACTCGGTAAATGCAGACAACCCATGAAAGCTGGCTTGCTTTTTGAGGTGATGTTGCAGGATGGTTTAAAACCCACCATTGATGTTTATACTGCACTTGTTAGTTCTTACGGTTACTCTGGACTCCTTGACAAATCGTTAGAAATCATTAATCAAATGAAGTTAATACCCGAATGCAAACCTGATGTGTATACCTACTCGGTTTTAATAAACTGTTGCACTAAGCTTCGTCGGTTTGACATGATTACGCGTATTCTTGCTGACATGGAATGTTCGGGAATTGAATGCAGTATTGTCACATATAATACCATAATTGATGGGTATGGTAAATCAGGATTGTTTGAATTGATGGAGAATATGTTGACAGATATGCTTGAAGTATGTCTTCCAGATGTTTTCACGTTTAATTCAGTTATTGGTGCATATGGTAATTCAGGGATGGTTGTTGAAATGGAGAAATGGTTTGATGAATTTCAACTAATGGGGATAAAACCAGATGTGATGACATTTAATATATTGATCAAGTCATATGGGAAAGTGGGAATGTATGACAAAATGGGGTCTGTTATGGAATATATGAGTAACAGGTTTATTCCTCCAACGACCGTTACTTTCAACATAATTATCGAAACGTTTAAAAGAGCTGGAAATATCAAGAAAATGGAGGAGTTTTTCTTGAAAATGAAGCATCAAGGAGTGAAACCGAACGCGGTTACTTATTGTTCTCTTGTGAGTGCTTATGGTAAATTTGGACTTATGGAAAAGATTGATTCTGTCATGAGGCAAATAGAAAACTCTGACGTGGTTCTTGATACAACGTTTTTTAATAGCATTATTGACGTTTATGGTCACGCGGGTGATATGAAAAAAATGGGTGAAATGTTGTTGATGATGAAGGATAGAGGTTGTGAACCAGATGACATTACTTTTGCTACTTTAATTCATGCATATAAAGCAATGGGAATGGTGGAAGCTGCTCAAAATTTGGAAAATAAGATTATTATGACTGAACATAATCCAGGTACGCTTCTACGGTTTATTTTATTGAATTTGAAAAATATAAAAACCGGATTGGTATTTTATGTCATATTCTTGATCAGGAACGAGGTTGATTGAGGGCTAATATGGTCAATTATAATGTGGATGATTGGATGATATGTTTTCAAAGAAAGACATCTGATTGAACTTTTGTCTAATAAGCGATTATGAAGATCAGGATGCAAATCAACATGTCTACTATTTAACAGGTTTGCAAATTGGATTCAATGTGTGTAATTTGGACATGACATACGGTAAATGATATTTTGAATGAGGAAAGAGTCTACTTGCATCTTCGTTTTATCGACATCATTAGTCCTTTTTGCTCCTTTAAGTATGTTTTCAATTTTATGTTCAAAGATTATAGATAGATTAAGATAGAGGATATGAGATAAAGTGAATGTGAACTTTTCTTGTATTAGTATTCATCCTCATTTATATTTGGTTATAACCAAAATTAATGAAACGTGAAAATGTAACTACCATCATATTAGTCAATCGAGAAGATGTGATGATTGATGAATAGTTAACTAGTAAGATGTTTATAACAATATCGTTACCCCAATAGAGTAACGCATATAGTGAAGAACAATTCTTGATTGAAGATTAAGGAGTGAACATTTAAATCCATTTCAAGTCTTCTTGTTTGATGTTTCTGCTTTTTAAAAGTTGGTTGCTTGCTACAACATTAGGGCTAATGGGAATCATTAAACATTAGGGTTTAAAAGTAATCTTAATGTTGTCTGTGTGTGCGTGTGTGTGTTATTGCCCCACACTTATATAGAGAGACGTCTTCTATGCGCGTATCATTAATTTTCATTTTTGTTCAGAATAATAATCGAGTCTTACAAATCTTCCAACTATTGTGTTATATTTTCGGATAACATGATTTGATAGTATTATATAGTGACATACTGAAATGAACAATATGCACCAGAGATTGCATATTACATAAATCTGCTGATTAAACTAGAAAAAGAAGCAGATAACTGAAGTTTCATGCTTTTCATATCAAGTTTATATCCATCTGTATATTTGTAATCAAGAAAGGTGTTGAAAGTTTAGTATAATATCATTTTAAACTTTTAAGGCTAGTTTTATTTCAAGTTCTAACTTCCATTTTGATAGTATATTGTTATCCTTGACCGCGGTAATAAAGGTTTGTACTCTAAGTAAGCATAATCTTATTATGTACTAACTTTTATTTATATTTGTTTGCAGCTACAATCTCCATATATTCAGGGAGTCTATATGATTAATATGGCTTTATTGTGACAAAGATCCCATTTAACACTTTTTAAGCTACTATGGGACCCACCTTTTCAGTTCTGCAGTCACAATGGGGATCATATGCTTTTCAAAAAATGAGTGAGTTCATTGTTATCTTCTGCCCCATACCTTACTTTCCTTTTTCTGATTATTGGAGCAATAAATAAAAATATTTATCTAAATTTTAAAGTCAACTTCTATAAAATTAAAGGCTTTTGCATAAAATTGTTATTGACCTGATTCTAATTGAATTAAACATTCACATATATTCTCGTTATGCCTGTGAAATCTAGGTTAACATTCACATATATTCTCGTTATGCCTGTGAATTAAACATTCACATATATTCTCGTTATGCCTGTGAAATCTAGGTTAACATTTTCCAAATCTTCATCTTGAAGACAACATTTGTATTAACTGTGTCTCACTTAATGCTGTGAAAAAAAATTTGATTAATATTTATTTTTTAAGATATTATCATGCCTTCTGTTTTTCATTAGTCGTCTACGTGTCACAATTTGGGCCTCAAAATGTTGGAAGAGAAACTACCATTAGACCTGCTTTATATATCTTTTCTATCTCCTCATCATTCAAGTGCCACTAATCCAGAGTAAGGTACAACTTTTAATTGCAAGTGGTACAACTCATATAACACTAATCTTTTTGGTTGAAATTGTTGCAAATTAGAAACTTTGTGACACTGAAATGATTTAAAACTGTTGGTATTTAGTTAAATTCTTCAACCAATAGAAACTGATCATTAAAAGTTGATGTGGTCCAACTTTTGACGTGTTGAACCTTTCACAATCCCAATTTTTTTTTTTTTGTGAAAAAAGATCTCATCAATTGGACTTCATTGTCAAATTGTAGCAACTAGACTAAGAAAATCATTGCATCAAAAGAGGAAAAAAAAAAAAAAAAAAAGATTAAAATAAGATTTAATTTCTATTGGTGCATTGTTGGTGGTGGGGCCATCGGGTATGCCATCGGCATACCATACGGTTGATGGTGACCATGAGGCATCACAACCGGGGTTCCAACCGCTGACGGCATATGTCCCGGGGTGGCTGCAACCACGTGGCCCATCGGGGCTCCGTACATGCCCATACCCATACCACCAGGCGGCATACTCGGTTGGTGGGGCCTATGTTTCATATGCGCCACGCCAACCGTTGATCCGTTTGATGGGTTTATACAACCCGATTGACCGGTGATTGGGATTTGAAACGAAGAAACATCACCGTTGTCTACACTTGTAATGTCATGAATACTGGTTCGCCTTCGATCGCGATTCATGGAATTCAATCTGTTGAAGTATTTCTGAGCATGACTAGCAACTTGTGTTGGTGTTCTTGAAATCACATAGTTTCTTGAAATGCTTCTCCAATCACCTTTACCAAACTTGTCCAATCCCAGTAAAAACAACCTGCGGTTGTACATCATGCATAAGATGTTGTACTCTACTCAAAACTATCACATTATGTTGTCCTAAATTTGTTGTTTTCTCTAGAAATAGGCCAGATCTGGTTTTTTTAAGGCCAAAATTTCATTAAAAACTGGCCAAAAAGGATACAATGCTAAAAAGTAAATTTATAACCAAATGAGATTTTCATATTTTGATTTTAGATGTGGGATGATCGCACTCACACATTGACACTATGCAAGATTAGTTGTACTATAATAATTGGTTTCCTGACACATACATATCCCAATGGTCAATCAAGCACAACTTGTACTTCCTATACATCATAAATTCTGTAATGATTTCATGATCAGAAACATATATGGTACATCTACTAAATTAAATAAATGAATGAAATCTTTTATGGTAAATGATAATATGCTTGACAATGTTGCAAAATTGATAGAAAGTGTATTCGATGTTAGTGTTTAGTAGTGGATATAGGTGGGTCCTGTGAGTTTTCTGGTAATGGGTTATTAATAAAAAAAGACAGACAGAAAGTGAATTTAGATACCTATGTTCTTCTTCTGTCCATGGAATCCCTTTCCGACGTTCTTGCTCCGCTCTGGAATTCCTTTTCCCGCCACTTTGGCCGGTGGAATCATGGCCTGAACCGGATAGCCCGTTAGTGTAATTGCTAGATGAACGTCGATTTGAATTCGATGTGTGATGGTTGGTGTCTTTGGTAGAGGATGAAGAAGATTCCTCTCCAAGATACTTGGGAATCAGAATGAGTCCACCTTCAATGTCATCAACATCTTCAACAAGTAATTGGTAATGTTGTTTCAGCTCTGGAATGGTTTTGGTGGGTACAAGTGAGGCAATTGTATTCCATTGTTGTTTGGAATCCTGATTCCAATGGCTGGCAATGGCATTTTCAAAGGCTTTATCCTCTTCTTTGCTCCAAACTTTAGATGATGACATGGTTGTACCTCTTGCTTTAATGGTTGTACAACGTGTTTTCGAGAGGAGAGAAAAGGGCGTATGGTAGAATTAGGAGAAGAAAGTGAGGGGTAGTGAAGGATAAGAAGTTGTATCAGTTGTATTAATGGAATAGGACCACTTTGAGGTTGGCGAGATGGGCATATTTGTCATTTTCCTAACAAATAATAATTCAACAGTGGCTACTACTATTTATCAACCCCCAAAATTCATACTAGTTCGCAATTTTGAATATTGCCAATTTATGCAACCACACCAGAAACCAATAAACCATAATCACATATAGATTTAGATATTCTTTCAGATTTACAATTGCCATTTCGTACAATCTTTATGTAAATATTTAATACCTAAAAAACAAGTAGTATGACATATAGTTCATCATTGTAAATGTATCCAGATCCCTTCACTTGGAACATCTTTATGCACCACAAATAGTAAATAATACCCTGCCGGAGCAATGTTTCCGGAAGGCGGCATCGTCACCGGAACTTGGTAGTTTGAACTTCCTTGATCTGTGGTGACGACGCCACTATCAAGAACCAACAACCTTTGATTCATTGAAAATGAGTGCGTATTAAAAGATGGTGACACAAATGTCACCATGACTGAATCCGGATCCAAATTGTTTGAGACCGCAAATGTTATAACAATATGATTTCCATACTCGACATTACTACCGGTCATCGGTGAGATAATAACGGGACGTGACCCCGACATGGTTGAATCCACATATGAGGGTGAAAACTGCTCCAAGCTTAATTCAGTAGGATAAAGCACGTTTGAAAATTCATATTTATCATGTGGGTTACTTCCACCGACAAGAACCCGACCGTCTCGAAGCAGAACCGCCGTCGAATGGTACATACGAGGTATGTTGTTTGGTGTTTGAATTTCAAACCTTGACCCAATCGGGTTGCCGGGTCGGTAAACTACCGGGCTTAGAACCGGGTCACGTCCAAACTCCCACCCGGCAACCCCAGCTGACGCGCCATTAATAATCAAGATGTCACCGTTTGGGAGCAGCAACATGTCACCCATCACACGTGCCAAAGGCATGGTCTCCATAACCCATTTTGGATCCGGGTCAGATACCATGATCCGACCACAAGTATCCAAAGCTCCATCAAATATATTTTTAAATGCATTTGGGAATGCTGATCTTGGTGCACCCCCACAAACCATAAACTCAACCGAAGCAATTGTTCCATTTACAACCCGCATTGGAAGTAGCACACCCGACCCGGTGCTCGGGTAATTCCTCGGCTCATCCCCGGGGATCACCGGAAAACTCTTGACAACTTGATTATTAACATAATCGAACAAAATGGCACGATTGTTCGCGAATACGAACAAATTGCCATCGGGATAAAGAAACACAAAAGGGTACAAATTATTTTCAAGTCCGGGATCGTTCGTCTCAACAAGAAACGGAAAATCAACCCCGGTGGCGGTTTCCGGCGTCTTCGGGTAGAACTCATAGCTAAACGTTTGCCGACCGCCGATGATTATCTGTCCGCCGTCGGGCAATAAATGATTGGTAGCATACCATCTTCCTTGAGCTAAACCATTTGGTATCTCGTCCCAATCACACGTGTCACACGAACTATAAGTCCGGACAACAAACGCACCGTCACCGGTGCCGCCAGTCTGAGTTACATTTCCGTCCGGCATTAAGCTCCCGGAGGAGCACCAAACATTTGACAGAACCATGAGTGGACGAATGGTGTTTGATGTGACGTCATACTCGACGGAGTGGGCTGAACAGTCGTTTGAGTTTGGGCGACATTTGCCGTCCGGAAGTGAAATATTAGAGGTTCCGAAATCCGTACGGTCGTATATTAAAACGCGGTCGTTTGGTAGGAGCTGCATGTGCATGGCGGAGATTCCGATGTTTGGGTGGAGCAAGTACCATGATCCGCCGTCAGTGGCGGGACACGGCGGAGCTTGGAGAAGGATGAGTAAGATTAAATGGCGGAAACAACGGTGATGATGTAGGGGATAAGACGACGATGGTGACATCATGGTGTTTCGGGTCGGGTTTAATTAGTTAAAATGGGTTGTTAATCGCAGGTTTAAATTGATGTGAAAATGGATGATGAAGTTGAGTTGAGTACGATGGGATCATATTCATTTCGTCTTGTTAAAAATGTTTCTTGTTTAAGAAATATATGTCTTAATTACATTTACTTATTTTGATGATTACTAAGTTTGTTATTACACGTTTTTTTATAAACGGTAGTGGAATCCATTAAATTGGTGAATGAAAATGGATTAGAAAGCTGTAATGTAGTCTAAGGTATTTATCACTTTTAGAACATCTTAGGTGGCTCGAAATAAATTTGGTTAATATTTGAAGTAATATTATGTTATATTCCGTTAAATGAGTTTTAATAGAATTCAAGAAAGAGGGTGTTTGAAAATTGAGTCAATTGACCTTAGTTTGAACTCCTTTTACATGTTAATCGTAGTAATTTGAACGGGTGCTCTCTGTTTGAGTTTGGTGGGTTATTGGGCTGCACCCAATTCTTCTTTAGTTCCTTGTATGAGAGCCCATATGATTTTAGCAAGAAGCCTAAAAGTAGAGGTTCAGTTGATACCTAAACCGGTTTCACATTTACCTGGCCAAAAAACCAGTAGGTAAAGGTGGTTCTAGATTCTCAAAGAAATCGTTACCAAAACCGGTGCTACATTTACCGTGCCAAAAAACTGATAAAATCTGTCCAAACGCGTTAAGTTCCTGTCAAAAACCCAAACCTAACCGAAATTGGTTTCTACACGGTTGTTTACTAAAACTGGAACCAGTTCCTACTCGTAACCAGTTCTTAAAAAACCCAATATAAACCCAATTTGACAAAATTACATTTCTAGTCCAACAGTTTTAGCTTAGTTTTTTAATATCGATCATGTAACACAAAAGGTTTAGGGTATTTTTGTCTTTTGTGAAAATATTTAACAAAGGATTGGATGGATTTAATGTACCGAGCATAACGCGACGTGGGCCAGAGATAATAGTTAGACACCATCCCTTGGTCTGGCTTTAAAACAGTTAGTCGGTTGCCTCCAGCAGCTTTCTTGGGGAGAGTTATCGCAAGTCGGTTAACGAGCCCTATAAAGTCACTTATTTATTTACTATAGATGATAAGTTAATTGAATTTAAATATGTTTTAAACTATTTAAAATTAAAAACTTCTAACATTATTAAATTATAAAATGCAAATCTTGCATCTCATAAAAAATGTTTTAAATCTAAACGTTCATTATATAACTTTGGAAAGTTAATAAACTTTTTGAACTTGAAGACCATGAAACAAGATCATTTTTTATTTATTAAATATATAAGTATCTTTCTAGACACTTCAAATATAAATCAATTATATAAACGTCTTAGCTGACTTTCATGATGTCTCTGGTTTGTAGTAGGGGTATACGTTGTTATTTTTGTGCCATACGTTTTTATCTTGGTGTACGCTCATTTTGTTTTCTGTGATGTCTTGGATTTTAGTGTATTATTTAGCATCTTGTTATTTTCTTTGTTGATTAAAATTCTTTGCTCTTCACAAAAAAATAAATAAATAAATAAATAAATAAATAAATAAATAAATAAAAATACAAACATACACATGTGACAGACTAGCAATTTTATAGGCTTAAGTATAAAGTACTATTTTCCTATACATTTACATTAATGGTGACAAAAAAACATTACCTTTTTTCAGTGAAATTTTCATTTATCTCGTTTCTTTTATACTTGTTAAGATCGCATCTCTTTTGGACTTAGAAGGACGTTGAACTTAGAGAAAAAACTTACTACATGCTTATGGGACGTCTTGTCGTCGATGGAGGTATGTCGTATCAGATGAATTTTCTTGTAGTGAGAAGATACAATTTTTTAGAAATATTTTCTCCCAGGCTGATCAACTTATAGAAACTGAAACCCTAATGAAACTTCATTACAAACAAAAGCCATATGGACCCATAAATATAAAATAAATAAAGTAAAACAAAAGCTACTTTTTGATGTCTTTCAAACAAAAGCATATGACATCTATTTATCTTTTAGAATCATGTTTAAGACTGTTCACACTAAACATATACTTCTCCATGTATCCGGATTTAAAGAAATTATAACTACCGTTACCGTTATTTGTTTTGGCTTCCATTTAAGTGAAAGAAAATGTTTAAATAACAAGAAAACAAAACCAAGTGGCATAAATATTTTTATCTTATTGGGACTTATTTTAGACATTACAATCACAGATATTAATGAAGACATGCTTGAAGGAAAATTCGAAAAAATGCAAAAAAAAAAAAAAAAAATCAAAAACTATTGTTATTATTACGTGATCATCATTGAAGAGACGCAATTTATTTTTAGTCAAGCCTTTAACCGTTGCTAAACACAATATACATTCAATGCACTTTCTAATAATTTCAATCTTACCATATTTATTCAATTTAAAGAATTAATGTTTAGTTAAAATCACTACACCTAAATGAATAAGTCTTTAGTTAAAATTTTTTTTTGCTTATGTAAGTATTTATAGGAAAATGATTTCTTAGGAAGAATTTCATAACCCATATTCATTATGATTTGGGTATTGTGCCCTAAAATTTCTCCATAACCGTAGTATTTTTCTGTTTATGTATTCTAAAAGTTCTAAGTCTCTCATTGGCACATGTGTCATGTTGTTATTGGTCAAGCTACTTTTATTTTCTAAATCAATGTTGGAGGCTAATGCATCCCATCAACTTAGAAATAGAAAGAGAGACTAGAGAAGTAGAGAATGCTGGGGTTTTGGTGATAATAAGAGTGGTGGTAGTTGTAGCTGGAGATGGTGGTCGCCAAGAAAGATGAGAGTAGAGAATGGGGGTTGATGAAGTTGGAACGTACTGGTGGTGGCAGTAGCTAATGATGACAACAGTGACGGTGTTTGGCGGGTTGAGTAGTAGGTTTTTGCGACAGTGAGAGGGGACGTGATGTTGGTAGCCGGAAAGAAGGTGGAGAGGTTGATGAAGACGAAGGCGGTGATGGCAGTAGTTAATGACGACAAAAGTGATGGTGGTCGACAATAGAAATTCCGGTGACTGTAGCAGGCGGTAATTATTTAAATTGAGATACAAATTAAGTGAGGAAGAACTGAAGAATGGAGTTAAATCTGTCAAGTAAACCAAAGTGGTTTTGATTTAAGCCCATGGTTTTCATTCTACATGCATGGTTTTAGATATTTCCCTTTTCTTTATTTTAATTTTTTTAATTTATTGTTCATATATCGTATTGAAAGCTGACACATAAGTACATAACTCATTATAACAAAGCTTAAATATATGCTAGCTTTTCAAAATCAAAAAAGAAAAAGAAGTAAATAAACTCCTAATAAAAATAATCTATGAGTATAGCCCTTTTAACTACCACGTCATTGTTAGATAATTTTGATCCACCTGTTATGTGTTTATTAGAAAGTCAGTTAGTAAAGTTAGTGCAAGAATTGTAGATATTTGATAGTATGTGTCAATTTTGTAAATTAGAAAACAAATGAATGGAGCGATGTGTTGATTTGGTGAACCGTCGTGTTGTTTCGCCGGACCGTTTCCGACGAGTATAAATACCATCACCGGTCATCATTTCAAACGCATCCCAATCATCAGAAATCAATACAAAATCGTTTGGTTATAACTTGTTGTTTATCTAAATCGTGATTTCCTTACCGTTCGTGTGTTAATCGATCCTACTTGGCCATCAGTCATTAACAAAGATTTTATTATAGCTTATATGATAATCTATTGAACAACTTTACCTCAGAACAAAACTTAATTTACCATTTATCAACACTATGACAATAATTCGATATGTGCTTCTTTAAAGGATTAATTCCTTCTTAACTTTTATATTTAATATCATTTATCTTTTCTTTAATTAATTATTTTGTATAATACATGCATTATCAATCTTGATTATCCTAATTCAATATCGATATGATGTTAAAGTACTAACGAAAATTAGATAATTCATTAAAATTTTGAATTTCATGTTAAGTTATTATGTATATTATTGTGTTATTTTATATAAAGCGAATGTGTGAGTTAGCCTTGCTACAAAAACTTCCTTAAATTTTTAGTAATTAAGTTTAATTTACAGGAGGAAGCATTTTTGATTGTCACTCTAAAATAACTTATAAGATATTGACATAGGACAAAAAATGGGTTTTTACTTAACTTAGAGATGAGCTTTTATGGCAATGGCGTGAATAGTTATAACTCTTCATTAGTTGTGGTGTCATGTGGCATGTTATGATAGGAGCCCCACCCTCTTTTTATATCTTTACCATCGATTCGTACTAGGGTCATCGATTTTTTGTGTTTTTTTGTTGTCTACTTAAGACATGCAAGGTTTCGTGTATTGCTCCTAACATTAATAGTAACAAAATTCAATTTCTACCATTTTTATCATTTGATTCATTAAGTGAAAGAAAATCCATTTTACGTTTTCTTATGTTTAAGTTTAGTTCACCACAACTTCCTTTAACAACAAAATGTTATATATGTACACACAAGAATAACACAAGAATATGACGGTAGATTATGTTTTAGATACCAGAATTGCGTAAATTAAAGTTTCTCATAGTTTTATCTTCATATGAAAAATTTGCGTAGTTTACGACTTTACTTTGAACGATGAATTTGAAGAGGTAACGAGTTTTAAAAATCGGCCAACAGCCCGCCGCGAAGCGCGGAATAACCTACTAGTTATTTCAATTTATGTTAGAACTCATATGATTTAAACTGGGTTAAGCCACTCACTCGTCTTCAACTTCTTTTTGTTTTATCCGATAAATATAAGTGAAAAAGCTGCAAGCTTTTACGGTCTTGTTTTATTAGGGTAAATACCATTCAACATATCTTAATTTGCTGTGATTTTACAGCTCCAGCTCATGATTTCTTGTTAATTCACCATCTAAAACCTCGGAGACCTTTGATCAAGAACCAGCTGCCTAAAACAAAGAGGTTCATTACTCGGTTTTCGTTGTAATTTGTTTGATTTTGGTTAATAGATTCACGAAGAAACATGTTTGGAGATTGAACTTGTGCTGTGGTTGGTATGTTACGGAGTTATTTTGGTGTAAGAAGATGCAAATTAAAGGGTTCTAATGGAGTGATGTCAGATCTTGCGTTTGAAGTTGGACCGGAAAGTTGCGGATTAAATAATTTTTTTTATTAAATCTTCCAACACAATCAGGATTGTTGGTTGGTGGTTGATGGTTGATTTCAGCAAGATTTCTATATTTGTGGATTGTTGGTTGATGGGATTCTATATTTGAATACCCATACCGATGGCCATTGTTTTCACATCAGCAAGATTTCTAGAGATCTTTGTGGATTATCATATCTATTTGGTGATTCTTTTTTTGCGAAATAGTCTGTTTATTTCATAAAATTACAATGAACCAAAATACCCAATAAAAGTCTTTGATCTAACTATTTGGACTTCAAATGCATACAAGGGTGTTTTTTGATTATCTTGTTTAACTTTAACCGAACAAACAATGAGCACGGATAAATAAAAACGAACATAATTTTTGGTTCTTGTTTGTGAACATAAATTTTTGCTCTTGTTTGCGTTCAAAATTTTAAATAAACATATATAAATGAAAAGCATATATAAATGTAAATGAATGAACATATGTGTTGTTACTGATAGTTTGTAGGTTTGACTCTACATTTGATCAGGTGAGTAGCTAGGGTACGTGATACATGATATAAACCAAAAAAATTTAATAACTTTATTTAAATACCAACTATTCAATCTGCAAATGTAGTATTCGAAATCACAAAGCCATTAGGTTACCGTTCACGTGAATTTACAATGTCACGCGTAGAGGCCTATTAGAGGAGAAGGAGTCCTCTCTTATTTCCTTATTTTTCTTCACTGTCACATAAGCGTCACATCAACTTTTTCACTTTACCCCATTTTTCTTCACGTTTCCATCTCATTAAATTTTTAATATTTATTAAATATAAATAACATTCAAATATAAAAAAAAGAACATTCATTCATTAAATAAAAAAGAAAATACATAAATTAATTTTTAAAAAACAACAAATAAATTAAAAAAATACATTAGTTGTTGGCTTGGTTTGCATGCCATTCTTGAGATAAATGATCTAAATGTTCAACAAGATCGAAA
>WOUH02000014.1:950685-962490 GCA_009936405.2 Stevia rebaudiana
TTGTCTTCATCTTACCCCCCTCAGACCCTACCTTTAGGTGGGATATACTGAGTACGATGATGATGATGATGATGATTGCTGCAACCTTAGATCATTTCTTTGTTGTGTCTCTTGCATAGGTCATACTACAACTGAATCATTATTAACTGATGGGCTAAAAAGGATATTTAATGTCTTCTACGGTCTCAGTATACATGACACAATGATCAGATATGCAAAGAAACCAGTGAATAACATAAAATTCTACCAGTTGTTTCCTTTTTGATATTTGTATTCATGTAAGATTTTGTCAAATCAAATATTGGTTTTGTACATGGGATAGCATTAGAGCTGTGGTTCAGGTTGCTATCTCATTATATTAATTATGATGGGAGAGGCTAGCAACACATTATCTGAATGAAGAAAAATTGATTTTGGTTGAAGTGTACTAAATGACTAAATTTATTCTATCATTTTGTTTTATATATAAACGAAATAGTACACTTGACGATATACTTATCGGACCCTCAAACCCGGCGCAACGCACGGGTCCGAAATTTTAGTTTCTATTAAAGAACTTGAATCCCAACCAAATGTTGTAATATTAAAGTCAGATTAGTTTTGTGTTTAAAAACCGGTTATTTTTCACATCTTTAGACCACATAGAGTCGTCGCGTATCTCTCCACTCTTCTCTGCTTCCACGTCAACGTCAAATTAGTTTTTCCTGATTTTTCCTATTTCTTTTCATTTTACGCGATGTCGTCCCACTTTTCCTCACATCTTCCCACTTTCCTCCATTTACCCCGTTAATATTTCTCCTCTTCTCCGGTGAGACCCGACCTCTGTTCCCCCACAAATCCCCGAGCCGGTTCCGAGGAGACGGTATTCCCGACCGGCCCCGACGTCCTCTCGTCTTCCTCCCGAGCCACTTTGTGGCCTCTTAGAGCATTCACATTAAAGTCTTTTTAATTTATGTGAGTGAGTTCTTTATATTTTAGAGATTGATTGAAAGTGATTGTGAATGGAGAGATATAAAGAAACTGATGAAACTAGTAAATATAAAGATACACTGTTCATTAAAGTAAATTGGAGAAAGAAAAAGGTAATGATAAAGGTAAAAGAAGTATTATTTAATTGAATATGAGAGAGAAAAGGTAGTGATAAAGGTAAAAAAATTATTATTTAATTGAATAAAATAAAGAAAATATGTTATTTTTTATGAATTATAGAAATAAAAATAAAGTACCAAATGTTATACTTACATACATCATACATGTCTTTAACACCAAAATGGCTTGTTATGACATAATTCAACTCACTCTAATAAAACTTAGCTCACTGACACATTATAACGGATGTCTGTATCATAGTTATCATACACACCACATACAGAGGAGAGGACGACTTTTTATGTTGTGACTCTTTGTAACTAAAACCAAGCACGCTACAGAATTCAAGATTACAAGGAACATAACTCTATCTCATATATTTCTCTTATGAACTTGTAACCTATTTTAAACTCTCTTTTAAGAATTAAATGACTCTCTAATCATATAGTTCTTTACTTAAATATATTTTTTTCTGAATCTTTAACCACCAACTAAATTACATTAATGCATGTGTTTAGTGTTTATACTTGAGCTTAGCTTGTATAATTAAACATAACGTCATCTGCATAATTCACTACATTTTTTTCTCTCGTGTTCAATTAAATAATATTTTTATATCTTTATCATTATCTTTCTCTTTCAAATTAAATCAAATAATAATTTTTTACACCTTTATTATTATATCTTTCTCTTTCCAATTTACTTTAATAAACAATGAATCTATATACTTACTAGTTTCATCAGTTTTTTTATATTTTTCCACTCTCAACCACTTTCAACCAATCTTTATAATAAAAATAACTCACTCACATATATTTTACAGATTCAAATGTGAATGCTCTTAGAACGTTGATTTGAAATTTTTTATATTTAAGTGATTGATTTTTAACTAATACTATGTTTAGAGAGATTGATATATATACTTCTAAGTAAATAATTTATAATATACATATATTTTTCTAAATTGGTAATTGCATAATACGCTTAAAATATAAACTAATAGAGTTACATATTAACTTCGGCTGTCAATTCACAATTGTATCGGTTGATAGGTTTCAAATTTACAGATTAAAATTTTCAACACCGACATTACTCGAAAACACATCAATACTCGTCACTCTGAACATACAAAAAAATTATGCAACTCAAACACAATCTATATAACCAATTTGCTAAAAGTGTCAAAAAGGGTTTAAATAGTTGAGATGCTCAACTCAGTAACTCAGTGACTCAGTGACTCAGTGAGGGATCGAATCAGGTTTTTTGTAAACTGGCCCAACCGGCTTCGTGAAAGGGTCCGATTTTCATAATCCGGTATACGAAATTTTAGTAGGGTTTAATGTTTTTGGAGAAGAAAGCACACATCGGAAACTTCACTTCATGGCGTCTTCACTCTGTAGAAGAATCTTTACTTCCTTTATCAGTAAAAACCTTACCTCCAATCGACATCAATCGCAACTAATTTCCGTCCACCGTTTCTCCACCGAAACCTCTTCTGACTCTACCTCCGGCACAGATTCCGATTCCACCATCCCCCCGGAATCCGAATCAGATCCGTTGCCCTCACCTTCTAATCTCAATTCCAGTCAAAGGAACACCAGTGACCGCCCCTTGGAAAGCGGTCTAGATGCCGGCATTTACAGGGTACTTAATTTAATCGATTCAATCTAGCATCGAATTTGATTGTTTACACATTCGTTGTGAAGTTAATGATTAGGGTTTTTTGGTGGTTGTTTCGAACAGGCGATTTTGATTGGGACTGTGGGTCAAAATGCCATCGAGAAGAAGCTGAGAAGTGGGAGATCAGTGACTATGTTGTCAATTGGAACCGGAGGAATGAGGAACAACAGGAGGCCATTGCAGAATGAAGAACCAAGAGATTATGCGAATCGAAGTATGGTTCAATGGCATCGTGTCTCGATCTATGCTGAGAGATTGGGTGCACTTGTAGCTAAGAATGCGGTTCCAGGGTAAGCTTATTGTGGTCTCAGTTTTCTTCCAGTTTATGTAGTTGACATTATAATGTTGAATTGTTGATTGTAAATACTAGGGTTTATGTAGTGGATTGTAAATGCAAGTGTTCATGTAAATAAGGGTTAAAGTTTAGTTCTTTATAGTCTTTCATTTTACTATTTTTGCTTAAGTTGATTATGATGATGACTGGTTTTTATAATCATTGGTTACCTTTTTTTTGTAGTTCAATCTTATATTTGGAGGGAAATTTGGAGACAAAGATTTTTAATGATCCAATAACAGGGCTAACTCGGCGTGTGAGAGAGGTTGCCATTCGGGGAGATGGTTAGTTGATTAAAAGTTCATTTCAAAATTCAAACGTATCATGTAATCTGAACGTGTTTATATGATAGTACAATCAACTCACCATTTGCCACCTATTTTTTGGAAACAATTGGTGTAAAAGAAACAAGTTGGATCATATTCATTGATGTTGTATAAAAGTGAGTCTCACATCATCTTACAAGATTTACAAATTCATAATTGATTTGCAGGTCGTGTTGTGTTTCTTGAAAAAGGAAATGGTGGTCAAGAACCTCATCAAGCAGAATTAAAGGGAGTCGGATATTACTGAAAGATTGGAGGCAAACTCCAAAGTTTGTTTATTTGTTTGTTATGATCTTAGGTTACTGTTTACATGATTACCATTATCAAATCGCCTTACAGGTTGGTGATTATAATTCAAGCTTAATTTTTGTTCACCTTGTTTCATGACATTGGGAGAAATGTACACACTGATTAGAAGAAATCATTAATGGGGAAAAATATCAGTTATAAAAAAGAATAAAAGTCGACTTGTTTAATGACAAGTATGTTGTTTAAAAGGTAATTAGGTTATGTTTTATTTTTTGGGTGTATGTGTGAAACTAGTATCTTGTAGCTGAAATGGAGACGCATTTTAAAAGTCTAAAGTTACACAATGTGATTTAAATACTTAAAAGTTAAAACCTTGTATCTTTCTTTTTTTGTAATCAACGTAAGTAATATCATTGTTTTTAGATCCATTTAACTTTTTAATTACTTATAAGTCTCAATGTATAACAAAAAAACAGAAGTGTCTTTGTGTTTTAACAATTTGACCCACGGGTTAGTATTGGTTGCTTATGACCCAAAACGACAAACTTTGGTTAGAGTTGGTTTGTCATTTGGTTATCACTATATTTGTTGAATACAGAGTGTCAAATTTGCAGATATTCAAGCATATAAGCTTAATGTTTTTCATGCATATAAACACACCGATTAAGTGGTTGTATTATGTTTTTCTTCATAAGCTAGTGTTATTGTAATTACAACTCCTTGTTTAACTACAATTAAAAGTCAGACACTTGCAACATCTTGCGTTAAACATGATGTTAATTAACAACCAAACAACATCATCATATGTTGTGTTGATTGTGTCTACATTAGACGATATAATAAGACCATGGTAGCATTAGTGCTTGAATTAATTCATGTTTATTCGAAAGAAAGAGGCAAAGAACCGAAATTAAGAACTTTATCAAGTGATACAAACATAATATTATAATGTGATAACATGGTTTTATGCTGACTAAAAAGAGCAAGAAAACTTGAATGTTTGTAAATGAGCCTCAAGTCGGATGAAGCCCTCATTGGTCTTGTTTAATGTCATGGATGCATATTAAATTACACAATTCAAGAAAACATATCTGTATAACAGAATTTAATATGTATATTTCCCATTCCACCCTCCACAAATTACAGAATACAACAAACTAACCCTTTGTGATAGGTTTATCAAAATCAAGAAAACATATTTCTAGATTCAAACAACTTAATTTTGGATCCAAATTTTGTATACCTAAATTCTAAGCAAATAGATACTTAATTCCGGAGCTCCATTACTATCTGGATTCATCATATAGAAAGCTTCTGAATCTCTTGACCCCACAACCCTTTCAAACTTAGCTCTCATGTACATGATTTGACCTTCACAAACCACACCATCATCTTCTTTATCATCATCTTCTTCATCATCATCTGGTTTTTCAGCAGGCAATACACCAGCTCCCATGGAGATCGGTTCAACCGCTTTCAAAACCTTCCATTCTTTCTCTCCACATTCTCTTTTAATCGCAAAACCGCACTTTTTCCCGTTGCAATAAGTCCTCCAAACAGGTTCTTCCAAGATCCTTCTTGGATCACCAACTTTCTTCATCTTTTCGTCACGTTTATCGCATTCGAGTGTGATTCTAACGAGCCCGGAAGCCATTTCTTTAACCAACCCGCTGATCGGGGTTTGAAGCTCGATCAAGAACGCTGGTTTAAAGGCGGGTTGTTTTTGGAACGCGATATGAACGTGACCTTTGCGTGAACCGAAAAGAGTTCCTACAACTCTTGGTCCTAACCCATGCAACGAGTTGGTTCGGTTCTTGCTAAATGCGGTTAGAACCGATCGAACCCTACCGATTGTGATTGCTTGAAGGTTCTTTCTTGTTAAGGGTGATGGTAATTCAGTTTCTTTATCCTTTTGAGTTTCTTGTTCTTCATCTTCATTGCTGACTTTGTTTGACCAATGAAAATGTTTCTTGTCTGCAGAGGTTTTTGCCATGGTTGCTTTTTGGTATGAAACTATGAAAAAAGATAATAACCGAAGGGGACGAACATGACTACTTAAAAGAGAAAGACAGATTGTAGTTTTTTTTTATTTTTAACTCTTTATGAGTTTTTTTTGTCTTTATATTTGCTTGTTGATATTGTTTATTATTTAAATTATTAAGGAAGAATCTTAAATAAAAAAAATCGGGTTGAAACTTTAAAAAAAGATGTACAATCCCCACCAAGATAGATAACTGTCAGAGGAAATTCCATTTAAGCCCTTTACCAGTTACCACTTCCGTTAATCATAAACAAGAAATTTAGGTAAATCCTTTCTCAAGGTATGCAACAATTTTAATTTTAAAACCCCACATAGATACAACACAAATATCAACTGGTTAACATAAACACAACCCGTTAGCTAAAACGTGTTTGTCGGTTCGACTAGCAACTAACCCAAACCATAGTTTATATACGAACTTCGTGTTATATTTACACACGCTTTGTTTAACTCAATGCAAAATTATTCACAAACACACTTAGAAGCCCTTTTTGGTAATTTCACAAGAGAAATAAAAGCAAGGGAACAAAGTAAATGTGCAACTTCACTTTCTTGGTGGGGTTTGAGAGACGAGACTGCTTTGCTGACCCTTTTTTTGTGTTTTTTTGACCAGAAGGATTTTCAGAATCCCTGAACACCACTAAAGAATCATTCAGAGAACAAAAAGAACACTCCTTTTTCCACAATACAACCTTTACTGCATACTGTACAAGTATGTTTTGTAGTTCACTACAAAAAGACATAATACATGATCACTAGGTTATCGAGGTTCAGGGATATGGGATCCAACAATCAATTATTGGCTTCAACCGAGCCTTTGTTAGGTCTATTCCAATAGCAACATGTACCAGATTAATATAGACTTGTTAATAGTAGTGGCAATTCTACAATTATCAAAGGTTGTCATCTAACTTGTTTAATAAATGGGTTATGAACTGTTCCATTAACCCGCTTAAATATACAAGTTGACCCATTAACTAATGTGGGTCGGCTCCTCAACCGATTTAGTACCCGTGCAACACGTTGACTACTTGATTACAATCTGCCAACATGTCAACTGTGTGACTCATTTAGATATAAATAAGTTAATCTTGAGTCTTGACGTGTTCAAGTTACACGATTTAAGTGTTTGAGTTAGAGTTGATGTCTTCGACATAAATACATATACATAGATTCGTGTTCGAGATCAACAATTCAACGTGTCAACCCAACATGACTAAATTAACTTTATAACTGTTATTACGCATTCAAGTCGTAGTAATAAAGTCCAAAACACACAAACTTTGTAAATTTGCAAATCTTGATAAAAGTATGTCGAACCTTGTGGTTCACCCCAACATAACATACGCAAAAGTGACCCAACTTACTATGGTAAGAAAATATAAGAAAAATAATAATGTAAGCAACCTTGTATTTAATTTCCAAGTCAACAACAAATCATTCAGCTGCAACATGCCTAAGAAATAAGATGCAACCTTGACTTTGACTAAACCTTACTAATCAGCAAGCATATAGACATAAACTAAGAGTACAAATTACACTAACATTCAAACAGGTAACAAGTAAACTAAACCAAATGGACTTTGTACATGATATGAAGTTGGGGTTAAGGAAGCTTGCCTATTCTTATGGTTTAATTTAAAGGGGTTCTAGTAGTTGACTGTTCAAACTTGATTCTGGTTCAGTCGGTTTGGAGGCGGTTGCAACCCCATTCATTCTTGCACGCGCCTCTGCAAACATCCTCTGTTGTTCCGCTAATGCTTCTTCTTCAGTCATCACTGCACCATTTGTGCACTTTACGCCTTTAACAGTATCCTGTTTAATCATATTGTTAGTAGTTAGCCCCACATCAAAAAGATCACATATATATATATATATATATATATATATATGTAAAATGCAAATTAGCAAAAAATAAATGGTTACCACTGTTTCAATTTTGTGTTGTTCGTATGCAGCATAAACTTCTCCTATGTAATCCCCAAAACCGAGAACCTGAAAACATTATAGATCAGTACGAACTTCATCACGTGCGCATAATGAGGTGAAATGTGTAATGTGTAATGTGTTTGTGTATGTATCTGTATATGCATATATACTATGGGTTAAGGTTATTTTAGAACTCATAAACATCTTCGCGAGAACTCCTATCGACATTGCGTAGTTTTATGTTTAATAGAAAATAATGGATATATAATATTTATTTGTCTCTAGTGAAATACAAAAAGGAAAGTAATAATTTTGTTTATATATTTAATCTGCGCATGTGTAACTGTAATGTAGGTTGTATTAAATACACGTGTGTAAATGACCAATCAAAAATTAAAAAACATATGAAAAAAATATTTGATGTTTTTTATGTACTTAAACATAAGTAACTATATATAAAAAAATATTATTGATAGGAATCTTGCAGTTCTGAAGATGATTTCAACACATATACAAATTAATCATGATAATGGAAGTAATTAACAAACCTCTAATGCCTTGAGAACATGCTCTGGTGCAATGGTTCTTCTATCTTCTCTACCACAGACTTCATTTGATTCTGATGAAATGAGATTAATGAACTCTGCAAGGATAATTAAAGACCATATAAGAAAAGTGAAGTTTAAAGCAACTATTTTTATATAAATTATTTTACATTATGATAAACATCTCACCTACGCAGCAGTCAATCAGAAGATCTTGAGTATCTCTTGCGACACGTACATCTGGAGGCAACATCTCCTTAATTATTTTAGTCATCGTAGCTGTAAATAGATAGATAAATAAATAAATAAATAAATAAAAATCCTTCTATTAGCAAGATTCAACAATTATATAAACTATATTGGGTTAGTATCCAACAAACTAAATATAGTGGCCTCGTAAAAAAAACCACATAAAATTATTTTCAAATTGTAGAAACAAAATGAAACTTTATTGTTATAAAAGTATATGGCAAACTAAAAGAGCAGCATTTGTATATCAAACAAAATATTACAAGTTACAACTGTGCTATAATTTCCAATATGCAACACTTCCAATGAATGCAATATAAAAACAAAACTTTACAAACATGGGTGTTTGGCGAGTGATCATGAGTAAGAGTTTATTAACTAACTGCATACAACAAGAACATAACTTCAATGTATGATTTTGCAGACAGATAGAAAATACATGAACATCTGCAAATCTTCAACATCTAATAATGATTAGTAAGAGAACGTATAGTTACATATTAGCGACTGATCATCCTTCAAACCTTTGACCTATATGGTAGTAACTAAGAAACAAAATTAAAATTTTAATAAAACTTTTATGGCTGAAAATATAAGTGACTCCTGAGTTTTGTAATAAAAAATGGTTGAACATACATCCAAAAAGACAAGTTAGCAGTAGACAAAGAGCTTCAAATACATGTAACGAGTCATTATCCTGCAAAATTTTCTAATTGACCAAATCCAAACCCAATGATAATAAAAAGTAGAGCAATGCAACAGCAATTTAGTACCTCTGATATCAACGAGCAAAACAATGGTTAAAAGAATATCAGAAGTTAAGTATTATACATCTTCCTTCAAGGAAATATGCAATCTTGGTATCTTTGCAAAGTGTTGTTAAAATTTAAATCAAAAAGAAAATTCAGAAGCACCTGTTGGGGTGCTTAAGTCAGCGATCCAAACAGTGGGATATCCAGAAGTTCAGATAAAAAAATTTCCTCAAAATCAAAGGTACTGTAAAATCAATTAAAATACCTATTTACCCTGTAAGTTAATATTATTCAAAAAAGGAAAAAAACGATAGCATGTATAACGGATCATTATTCTTATGGTGAATATGAGATAACAAGAACATGCTTCCACATATTTATAGCATGTATAACGGTATCTGTGTCTGCATCATGATCAAATGATAAAATCAATTGAAAAGGTTAATACCAGTTCTGACACTCAGATCTCGCACAGATGGCAAACAAACTAAACTACCAAAGAAGAAATGGAGTCATCCAAAGACCTATTTACCCTGTAAGTTATGGTTCAAAAAAGGAAAGGAAAAAAAAACTGAAAAAGTTTCTGAAAGTTCGATCTGCAGACACACAAGGTGCATCTCAATAAGATTAGGTAATCAAACCATAGTATAACCATTCATAGACATCAAACAAACATAGAACAAATTACAAGTACCAAAACGATGGAGATCAAACAAACCTTTCGGTAGCGACGCGTCTTCTTTCGCCTTACCAACAATATCCATCGGTTCCATCTTTGACTCTGCAAATTCAACAGACAAACGATCGTATTCATCAGATCGAGATTCAATTTCAACAAAAGCACATATCTTGAAGATCACACGAATCATACAACGACAGATCAAAACAATAACGAAAAATTAGGGATCTGGAAACTCACCGGGAGGATCAAAAGCGCAAATCAAAAGAACGACGTCGTTTTCCTGATTGGATTCGGATCGTAGGACGGAAATCGGAGCATGATGGTGCCCGGATATAGAAAGGGAGTTCGCAGGCGATTAGGGCAAAATTCTTCAGGGCGCGTGAGATAATTATTCTTCACGCGCTATACAACGCGTAGTGGGTTGACTAGGTGGGGTCCACGTGAAATGTGAGATGAATCTGGCGCGTGAGTTGTGATGAGAGTGGGTATAAGTCATTTGAGTTTGGGTTATATAGGATTGATTTAATGTGTTTGGAGCATTAAATGAAGAGGTGGTGCTTAATAATCGAAGAGAGCGATCAAAGGAGTCCTTGCGTTTCTCCACTCACGTAGCCACCTACAAATTACCGGTTGTTGCAGGTTGGGCTTAGACCCAAAAGTTTAAGACGCCCATAAAGGGTGGGTCACATGATTTTTCAGAACTCTAATTAGAGGGCAAAAAAAGAGAGCAAGTTCAATTTGCATTCATGTGGTTTGAGGCAAATGTTATTATGAGTTATATCGTGTTGGATGTTCAGTCTGCGTCTCTTGGTTTTTTACTTCAGCTAGTTGAGTCTCTGCCACTTACGACATTGGTGAGAATTGTTAATAAATCAAACGGGGACGGTCAACTATGGGGGTAAGTGATTATCTAGTTTTTGGCTTGTTATCTGGTATGTTTATGATTTTGGGAAGCAGACTGAAGTTTGGAGGGAGTTGTTGGGTTTGAAGCAGCGAGGAAGAAGTGTATGCGACCAGGGATTCAGACTACAATGGTTTGAAGGCATATTAGTCATTTACTTTAAATTTAAATTGAAAAATGAAAATATTTAAAGGAGTGGACTCAATTTGTAGAAATCAAAAACCATGGGGACACGGACTGGGTGGCATTGACCACAAACCATAGAGACGCAAATTGCAGTTTACTTCAAAAAAAATAATACAAAATTTCATGAAAACAAGAAAGCTTACAAGAAACAAAAAGACAAACGCATTGTAGAAAGCATTAAAAATAGCTTCCCCGTTCCTATCCTCATATTTAACAAAAAAAAAGCATTGCCCTTATAACTTTATTCGTTGCTTTTAAAAACTATCTCACATAAGCTTTTCCACGTATTTGTCCTTTTTCAGTTAAATAAATTTTTGTATATCTTTATCATTACATTTATCTCATCCACTCACACTTACTTTAAAAACTATTAAAAAGTACATCTGGGTAAAGATTCTACCCCGCAAATATAAGTGTGACAACCGTCTAAAATCCAAATTTAGGTTTCCCCTAATTCTTAATTATATTCGATGTCTCTTTTAAAATTTTATTATCCTAACTAAAATTCCTAATTTTTAATTAATTTTCCTAAGTTCTATATAAAATAATATATAGAAATAATCATTTATAAACAAAACTATAAAGGTTAATAATCATTCTATAAATAAAAACATATACAAAACTTCAAAATAGTTTAGTAAAACCCATAAGTTATAAAAACATTAAAATACTTAGAAAATTATATATAAACCAAAATTAATTTAAAACCGTGAGGTTTTAATAAAAACATTTCTTTGTATCTAAAGTTTTTATATATAAACTTATTGTAACACCCCGACCGATGGCGGAATCATCGGGATGCACGAGAAAGGACATTCAAAAGCATTCAAAGCACATGGTAT
>WOUH02000014.1:965769-981387 GCA_009936405.2 Stevia rebaudiana
TTAGGATAAAGGACAAAGCGCGCAATTTGTGGATATATCAAGGATGATTCTTGTCAATTTTAAAGGCAAATGACATGCACTGCGAAACGGTGTAAACATAAATGACGTTTTCTGCAATTTACTCCATAAAGTCTCATTAACTTACAAATTGAACCCTTAGAAGATTTATTTGGTTTTAAACGGCAAGAAATTCAGAAACCCAAAATTTTGGATTATATCAGGCGGGAAATTTGGAAATCGTTCATCAACGCAATTTCCTCCGGATCTAGAAAAACGAGAAAAGAGATTCAAGATGGAGGCCAGTGAGAGTGAGGCGATTTTCGATTCACTTAACCTGAACCCTCAACTCTTCATCAACTCTGCACGAAACATCGTTGACGAGTTGATTGATAGCGCCTTCAGTCATCTTCAACAGTTAGTATCTATCCTCAACTTGTGATAATTTATGTTCGATATTGACAAATTCATGGTGTTCTTGCAGGGAGGCGTCATCTCAACTGAAGGTCGATGGTTCAGATAGGGACGAAGATTTTACCAAGGTTTGTGATTTGATTCAAATCGCCTCATGAGATTATGCGAATAGATCGATTTCCTATGTTTCTAGTGGGTGTATTGTGGATTTCATCTTAAATGTTCTTGATTGATTCTATTTGGTGTTATTGAATCTGTTTTGCGTTCTAATTGTTACTTAGGGTTTGGATTATATCAGAAACGTGATTCAATCAGCTCTTGACAAGCGATTGAGTATGTGGGAGAAGTACTGCTTCCATCGCATTTTTATGGTTTCAGAAGGATTTTCGCTTCCAAACAATGTAAATCCTTTGTACCAGTTCTTATGAATCTTTACTTTGCTGCATAAGATATCTGATAAGATTTTTACATTTGAAAGAGGACATTGAAGAAGGCTAGTTAGATACTAAGTGGAAGTGTGTGTGTGTGATATTTATTTATCTTTTGTCTCTCCATCCACGGTTCCATTTGTATTTCGAAATCAAAAGCTTGAATATATAAATCGTCTTAATTATATCTGTGGCAAATTCAATGATTTATCTGTCTTCAGGATGAAACATCTGATCATGGTATGATTGATGTTGAAGCTGCTAATGATCCTAATCTTGATGCACAGTTAGATTCCTTGAGAACAAAACTAAACTTGGTAATATAACCTTTGTTTAGTGTTGATTCATATGTTCTTCTATGGCTGATGAACAAAATTTTATGTTTCTTACACAGGCTGAACAAGAATCTGGTAAATTAAAGAGAGAGATTCAATCACTGGAAAGACAATCTGTTATTAGTAATCATCAAGCTGCATCAGTTAATGAATTGATGAAGTTGTCTAAACAAATTTCTGAGGATGACGCGTTCAAAGGTATTATAAGTATACATATCTTACAGAGAAATAACATTGGAATATTTGATGAATAAGGTCCTGCTATTTTCTGTTAATATATGAATTTAGAGCCTCATTATTGATCAAAGAAGCCATTGACACACTTAAATACGATTACAGATGATACTAAACATTCATAAGATATTAAGCATATTATTACTTCATGCAGAGTTACAAAAACTTGCAACCGAATTACGTGCAAAAATTGAGTCGCCACTAACAAAAAGAGCATATGATATTCAACGTGATCGGTTGGAGAGACTTTGTTTATGGAACGGAGATTTGTTGAGGATTACTAGCGGAAACGGTAATATTTTTATCTAGGCTTCTGTGATTTATATAAATAGTTGTGTATAATGAAATGCTTTAATAATATATATGTATATATAATGCAGGCCTCTTCAATGCAAAGCCAGAAGAAATTGAAGGATTTCTTGCAGGTTTGAAACAACATTGAACTTCAGTTGTTTAATGGGTTTGGTTGTGAAGTTTTCAAGCCCATTATATCCTACCAAGAATCATCCTACTAGTCTTGTAATTGTATAAACCTAAGAAATACAAATGAATTTCATGCTGTTTTACATATCCTTAAAAATGTAGTACCTAGAGTAAATTATTGAGGAAGATGATTATGGAGGAAAGAGTTCAAAGATATGGATTGCTGCATATAATCAGTAATGACATGGTTTTGATAATTAATATTTTTGTGGGAGAAGCTTAATGAACAACATTTTAATTTATTTGCATAATTTCTCTTTATTGCTTCTCTTGTTTGTAAACAATCGATTATCATGTGAAGATTACATTGTGACAAAGGATAATCATGTGAAGATTACAATCAGAAAAAATAGTTTTCGGTTATATGTTAAGTTTTAATACTAAACTAAAGCATCATAAATTTCACATTTAAGCTTAGGTATATGACAACATCATATCCACCTTATAGTACAAAATTATATTTGATTTCTTAGTAAGTTTTTCTTAAAATATCTAAACAAAGACCCCCTTGGCTGAAATCAAAAGTATATGGCTATCACCAACTCTATAGACCACCCATCGCTAAACCACACGACCGATGAGCACTGCCCACTGCCACATCAATATACTAACAAATAACATTTGCGCTTTTTAAACCGCCATCACCTCATCTTTGGCTTATCACTTGCCCATCTCCATACATAAAATCACATAATTTGTTGATGATTTAAACAAGCCAGCCTCGATCCGATCAAATTTTGGTGATTATTTGTGCATTAAAAAACTAAAGTTAATAAATTGATACTATAATTACATAATGACATATTTTATGTGATTTCCTTTGATTAAAAGAATGTTTATGTTAACGGGCTAATTATATCTAATAGGCCGGCCCAATACCATTAAGCGAGTTTAGCATTGGCGAAGCAGGCCGGCCCAATACCAGTAAGCGAGTTTAGCATTCGCGAAGCAAAACCCTATCTCTCCAATACTCGATCTCCTTAAACCCTAAAACTCTAACATTCGCAATTCGCACAAACTCACTTCTGCGTCTCTGTGTCTACTTTAGAGAAAGATAAAGAAAAATGGGAGGAAGCGACAGCGAAGGAGATCGATCAGCGCACAAGGAGAAGGAGAAGAAGAAGTTACAGGCTTTAGCTCCGATCGCTAAACCTCTCGCCGGCAAAAAGCTCTCCAAACGCACACTTAAACTCGTACGCAAAGGTTCGTTCAGTTTCATTTTCCGATTTGGTTCGATTCCGTCGATTAGTTTGTTCAAGTTTTTAAATTTATGCAGCTGCTGAACATAAATGCTTGAAGCGAGGAGTTAAGGAGGTTGTCAAGAGCATCAGACGCGGTAATAAAGGGTAAGTCCAATTCATTATGAATTCACACTTCATACAAATCTGTTTTTCACTTTTTGTTTGTCAAAATACTGTTTAGTTACTTTTTGAGTTAGTTATCTCATCATTGTCATGATTCAATCAGAAAAAATCTGTAACTATATGCTAAAAACCGATCTGCTTTCTCTAAGAATAACTTGGTTTCTCTAACTATTAAATTGATTTGGTGATTGCAGAGTGTGTGTGATTGCTGGAAACATTACTCCAATTGATGTGATAACTCATGTTCCAATATTGTGCGAGGAGGCTGAGATTCCATATGTTTATGTTTCATCAAAAGAAGTAAGTTAGGTTATATTCATCATTTAATGTTGTTGCATTGTTATTCTATCTTTATGTTATATATTTTTGTTGGCTTTTTTCTTGCTCAAGGGTGATTTATCTTTCAATTTTGCTTACACAAAGATTTCAATCTTTGAAGATTTAGTTAATTAGTGGTCACTTGGGTCATCTCCAGCTCACCAATTCCACCAACTTTGGTCCTCAATAACATTTTACTCTTAGTTCTATATTACTTATTTTTGTACTTTTTTTTATCATTATCATCTATTTATGGGATTGAAATAACTAATGTTATAGAAGTTGGTGTTAAAATAAATGGTTCCTTTTAACTTTTGTATTGTTTTAGAGTTATTTTACTTCTTTTTGAGCCCATTTATATGTTATGGTTGCAGGATCTTGCAAATGCAGGTGCAACAAAGAGGCCAACGTGCTGTGTTTTGGTTCTAACCAAACCAACAAAAGGCGAGCTTGGTGAGGAAGAACAACAAAAGTTAAAAGCAGAATATGATCAAGTTGCATCTGAAGTATCTGAACTCACTGCTACCATGTTTTAAGTGTCTATGTGTCGTAATGCTTGTAGTTTAATTTTCATTTACAGACCATGTATTTTATGCCCATATGCATATTTTTCATCTTTGGTTTGGAGCAACATTTGGTGTGGTTGATGTGGCATTTTTCTTAGAAAGAAATTATTCAAGTATTTAGGTGTTATGTTATGTGAAGCTTTATTTAGATTGAATCATCATAAATTAGGATAGAGGATTTATATATCCTTTAAACTCTTGGTTTTGATATAAGTCCAAGAATGTTCTGAAATTCTACTAGTAGTCTAGTAAACTACACAAATTTAACTAAACCTATTTCTATGTTTATACTATCACCTGTTTCTAGTTTGATTTAAAGTTTTTAGTTAAAGAATAAGGAAAATTTGCTCTGATAATTAGGATGGAGGGATTTTCCATTAAGAACTAATATTTGTTAAGAATTAAAAGAACCATTTATAGTCACATGTTTTAAATATAAAGTGTTTTATGCAGTTCGTACAGTTCTCAACATAATATTGGTTCTTAACAGAATATGACTCGATTAGGATGTTCATTTTGGGAGATAATTACTAAGTTAGATTGAATAATTAATATACCGGTTGAAGTCATTTAAGATAAGTTCTCATTAGAAACACTCTAGACTTCATATATACATACCTCGTCTTGATATTCACACACACCCTGGTTTACACTATGCGTCGTATTGGTCTGAAAAAAGCAATACGGCCCGTAATGAACATTACAAACCGTACCGCGAGAACATGTAATAAGCGTTGTACTAGCCATATTGGAGTAAAAATTTTTTTTTTTTTTATAAACCACTACAGATGTATTGTTGAAAACAACACCAAACAATACGACTAGGAATGCCATTACCAACCATATTATTGTAAAAATGTCCGACTAGTACGACCCTTAATGTTTGTGGTTTCTAATTGTTTTTATGAATGTAAAATCCTTACGATTACATGCAATGTTTTTAAAACCAGTATTTTAATCATATCGGATTAACTCAAAAATGGTTAAACCGGTTGTGCCGGACGGTGCAGCCGGCATAACTAGTTAACACTGTAATTACATAAACTAGAACTTCAACTAAAAAATAATCTAAAAGTAAATAATTATATTAAAAAAAATCCAAAATTTAATCCATAATCAAAATATAACCCAAAAACAAATTTAAAATTACAAAAATCCCCAACATAGGTTAATAAAAAGTGTATGATATGTTTCAGTCACCGGAGTGTTGAATGCATTAAACTTACAATCGCTTAAAAGATGAAATTCACTGTCATCGTCCGGTTCAAACCGGTGCATTATTAATTGGTCGCTTTTTTTAATCCTAGATACAAAACCTGTTTTCCGGTTGTACCGGTTAAACCGGCGCTTCGACAAGGAAAAAACCACCACAAAAAACCGATCATTACCGCATTGGGTGTTTGAACGAAACGTGGTCGTAACGTCCGATCAAACCGGTTTTTAAAACATTGGTAGTAAAGTAAAATATTATTGCTAAAACTCTAAAAGTAAAGAAATTTAATGGTTATGAAAACAATTAATGTTGGATCCTTTCCATAAATAAAAAAAAATGAAAACATATATTTATCCAAAAGGAATCCTTGTCTAACCAAAACGACCCCTTTGGCTCTTTCGATAGCAACCAGTGAGAGTAAAGTAGGTGGCGATCAGTCAGTCATCCTCTTTGTATTCGATTCTCCGACTACTAAAAAAACTTTCCGGCGAGATATCGATCGAATGGACATAACCGAAGGATCGCCGGCTCTCCATGGATTCCGAATGCCGGCGGAATGGGAACCGCACTCGCAAACCTGGCTCGGTTGGCCGGTCAGTCCCCCTTTTCTATCTCCTATCTTTTGTACTTTGAATCTTGCCGATTATAGTCAAATTAGGGTTTTAACTGCAGGAGCGTCCTGATAATTGGCGAGATAACGGAGTTCATGGCCAATCTGTGTTTGCAAAAGTTGCTTCCGCCATTTCGAAGTTCGAGCATGTCACCGTGTGCGCCAGTGCCTCTCAGGTTACCTGTGTACCTTTTCTCTATTTGTTTCATATTTGTTTGCTTTTGTAAGTTTTATAGATTGGATTTAGCTTGATATCCTTCAGAATCGTGATCCGAATCACTTTAGGATTGTAGTAATTGGTAGTTTTCGAAGTTTAATCGGACAGGAAGAATCTGCTTTGAAAACATATACAGAAAACCTTCTTTATACACGCTCGAACCATAATTAACATTTCAGTTGAAATATCACAACTCTTTATAAAAGAGTACATCAGTTGGCAGATAAAACCACTGCTAGTTATACAGTTATACGGTTACATCAGCCGAAACTCCTGTATATGTTGCAATTTTGAATAAGAAAGTCAGAGCACATGATCTCGCTTTTGTTTTCTCTTCAATCACCTTCTTCATCAAGTGTTGTATATTAAGTTCTGTCATTCATTTTAATACCTTCTGTAGTATCAATGCTTATAATCTGTAGACATGATTTTGTCAAATTAAGTAATGAAAAGTAGAGAATTTCTGTTTGTTTCAAATGCTTAACTCATGCCAAATCTGGATCAGCCAACTATCCAGGGGAATTATCAATCAAATCCACTTTGCATCCGTTATTCGTTTACATTAACATTTAACTTTCATCCAGAACTAACTGGATCAGAATATTATTCATGGTGGTATCTTCTAACAAATGTTGAAAAGGAAAACCTTAACTTCTCCTTCTGTTTTCTCTTCAGTCATCTTCATCAAGACTTTGAATCTTGATTTGTGTTGAACATGCTAAAGTTACATTTATCCATGAAATTTCTTTTGTTCTATTTTGCAGTGGGCTAATGCACGCAAGCAGTTGCCTCATAATGTACGGGTTGTAGAGATGAGTATGAATGATTCTTGGTTTCGTGACACAGGCCCAACCGTTAAGTTCTTTCATTTCATCCGTCTTTTTTCCGGTTATGAATTTTGTTTAGTTTTATAATTTTCTTTCTTTACTATATATAGTTTGTTGTACGCGATGGGAAATCAGGTTCAGGAGAAATAGACCACAATGTCGCGGGTATTGATTGGAACTTCAACAGTTGGGGCGGTAAGCTTTGCCTTTTGCAGAGAACATTTATTTTCTTCCTAATGTTTATTTAGTCCTTTGGGTACATAATATTTGCATAAATATGTTTTGTGCTTGAATTTTATTAGTTTGACTGGGGTATTTTAGGTATTGATGATGGTTGCTACATAGACTGGAGCCTTGATCTTCTTGTTGCACAAAAGGTTAATTAGCACTCACAACGATCAATGTTACATGCATTATCCTCAAAGTCTGTTAAAAAAAGATTTTTTAATTTTTTTTTTTCCATTTTCTGTTAGATTCTTTCTATGGAGAGGGTTCCTTGTTTTCCACAGTCTATAATTCTTGAAGGTGGAAGCATTCACGTAGATGGAGAAGGTAACATCTTTCTTTAATATTATTACTGCCAAATATAATTTTTGTAGGTAAAATTTTGATTATATATATTCTGAAACTTAAATATTTTTTTAGGGACCTGCCTTACAACCGAAGAATGCTTGTTGAACAATAACAGGAATCCACATCTGACCAAACAACAAATAGAAGATGTTCTCAAAGCGTATCTTGGAGTCAAGAAGATTATTTGGTTGCCACGTGGACTATACGGTAAATATTTCCATAACTTATATGTAACTTTTAACAATGCAAATCCTTAAAAAATTATTACATTATTGTACGCTGTTTTTTGTTTTAAAATCTTTCCATGAATTCTTGTTCAGGTGACGATGATACTAACGGGCATATTGACAACATGTGCTGTTTTGCAAAACCTGGTGTGGTGTTATTGTCTTGGACAGATGATGAATCAGATCCTCAGTATGAGCGCGCTATTGAAGCTTTTACGGTTCTCTCAAATTCTACTGACGCGCGTAACAGAAAATTTGAAATTATTAAACTTCATGTTCCAGGGCCTCTGTATATGACAGATGAAGAGGCTGCTGGATTTGCTCAGGTAAGCATAAATTTTATTATTATTATTATATATATATTTTTTAGTTTTGACTAATAAAAGATATTATGGAATGATATTGGTAGGTGGGTGAAGCTAAACCAAGACTTCCTGGTACAAGGCTTGCTGCTTCATATGTGAACTTTTACATTGTTAATGGAGGTATTATTGCGCCGCGATTCGGTGACCCGAAGTGGGATGATGAAGCGGTTCGGGTCTTGTCTCGCGCCTTTCCTGATCGTGAAGTAAGCAATACTTTTTACTTTATTATTCTTAATATTATATAATCATATCCGCCAAATCATATTTCTTTGAGAAAATTTCGAAAGCTTGGAGAAAATTGTTATGTGCATGCTAAAAACATAAGAGGTAAAAAAGTGTTGATTACCATAACAACCACACCAGACTAATTAGCTAATCTGACAACAATTTTTCCATATATTCGCAATTTTTGAATTTTTTTTATATATTTTGATATTTTTAAAACTTTTTACAATTGCCATGTCATCATATAATAAATAAAGAAAATAAAAGAAAGGATTGGTTGGCTACTATTCAGGTTGAATGTATAGGATTAGAACACGAAACTAAACTTGGATGACCTGATTGGAAAAAAAAAATTAATAATGAATGACTTAATTGGAACACTTATAAAACTGGGTAAAAATTTTCAATCGAGTTTTGCGTGTTTGTTTTTATGAAGGTGGTAACAATTGAAGGCGCGAGGGAAATTGTTCTTGGAGGAGGTAACATTCATTGTATAACACAGCAGCAGCCTGCGGGTCCACCGAAAAATGGCAGCAATGGTGTTTAGCTGAATCAAAACACACACTTCTGTGTGTTTCTTCTTGTTCTTATTACTTATACACATTTATGTTGCAGATTTGTAGAATAATCTGCTTTAATTATGATCTTTCACACATCGTAATAGTTTATGATCTGTAGAATAATTTGCTTTAGACTTTCTGTTTTAGAAACATTCTCTCATGAGTATGATGAATACACAAAATGAATTAAATTTCCAAAATGCACTAAATTATTTTTTTATATATATGAGTCTAAAAGTTATATACATTATTTGAGTGTATTATTTTTATAAGAGGAGTATTTCAAATGAAATATATGTTAAAAGTGAATGATTTATGCACATGAGCTACATCCTCTTGGATATTTAAATAATCTTTACACGCACTCTTACTCCTCTTGCAAATATAATACACAATACTTCCATACTCTTAATGATTAGAAAGATAAAAGAGATAACCAGGAAATTTAAATTATTGATCCTTTATGGACTCATATTCATATTTGCGTAAACAGTCAGCATGACACGTAAGCGGTAAGCCCACCAACACCGGCTTAAGAATGTAAAAGAGTATTGGTCAAACTGTAAAATAATCAAACCATGAGAGGTAGTATCCTAACGGATATATAGTACTGAATTGATGTTCATAGATCGTCGATCATCATGACATGTAGCCCATTGAGCACATAAGAACTACAAATAGTATGGGTCAATGCATTAGATGGTGAAACTATGATAAGTAGTATCCTTAAATATACATATACATCAAGAAAACACAATTAAGTGTTTACTTGCAACTTTATATATACAGAACAAATCAAACACCACCGAGCACAAACAGATCTTGTTGAATACCTAAAAGATCTAACATAAGTAAACTAACAACATCTATAAGCCTATCAATCTAAAAAATAATTAAGAACATGTGTATGGTTCGTTTCTTGTTGGTTTTGGATAATGACGTTTATTGCAATAGTTGTAGCAGGGTCAACCCAATGGGTAAAGTAGATAAAGCAAGGGATAGTAATTCGTGGAGACGTATGATGAAAGTTAATCAAGGACTTCTAGGAGGTGTAGAGTAGTTTTGACTTTGAGGTGTAGATCAATACTTCATTGTGAGAGGACTTGACATGCTACTGCATTATTATGTTTTGTGTGCGCCTAAGGATGCTATGTCTTATGGTAGTTTGTTATTACTCATGTTTATACTTATCGTACCCATCATGTCACATGGTAGTTCTTGTTATCTGCCTTTTGTTTATCTTAAAGAAACATCTCTTACTTTAAGTGTAGAGGCAGTGTTTGCCTAGATCCCACACTCTTCAGTTATCACAAGTTATGATATGAGTGAGATTTAATGAGTATGGTTATTGGTTGTATTGGAATTGAAAGCAACTAAAAACATTATATTCCAAATTATTTAACCGAAAACTTTTCATTATTATAGAATAGAACTTTTTATGAATTTTAACTTGATCATTAAATGGGAAAATTACCAAAATGATCATTTTTGACCAAGTTTTTACCAAAATAGACATGATACTGGAGGCTAAACCTGATGACTAAATTTTAGCACATACCAAAGCGCTAGCTAATTTAGCCGGCGCTTTTTTCTGAAAAGAACCATCAGATTTATGACACGTGTACAATGTTTTTTTGTCCCCCCCCCCCAAATGAAACATGCTTTTTCCCTAGGGACATTGGGGTGCCACGTGTCAGCAAACGATTGGCTAGGGAAAAAGCATGTTTCATTTGGGGGGACAAAAAAACATTGGACACGTGTTATAAACCTGGTGGTTCTTTTCAGAAAAAAGCCGGCTAAATTAGCCAGCGCTTCACATTTTTAGTGGTTGTTGACCAAAATTTAGCCATCAGGTTTATCCTCCAGTTTCATGTCTATTTTGCTAAAAACTTGGTCAAAGATGATCATTTTGGTAATTTTCCCTTAAATTTTTATTTGTATATTAAATAAAATCGACACAAATTACGTTAAAGACTTATTTGTCACAGTGTTTAGATATAGATTTATATCTTCAATCATCTTTACAATTTAGTGACTCACGTAGTTGTATATTATTGAGCACATTTATCATGCTTGTGAGGTCAAAAAGAGTTAAATATATTATGTTAAAAAGGAAAAAGAGTAAAAGAGATTTAGAGATCTTTACAGCTTGCAAAGGTATGCTTGTCCCTTCACATTGTTAGAATTCCCCATTTCCCCTATAGAGGGAATTTTATGACACCTTTTTATCACATACGTCCAAATGGACAAACAAAATACATTTACAATGAAATCACTTTGTCTCACTGAATTAGTCAACGTGATAAAGTTACATAAAAGTGAGACTTCACATTATTGATGATATTATATTTGAAGTTGATCATGATAATTATTTAGAAAATTATTTATTTTATTTAAATGTGTGTACAAAATAACTAAAAGTCTTCTAATTTAATCAAGTAATACTATTGTTAGATATAGACAATCAATGTCATGAGACATTCGTGATGTTCTAAATGTGTGAAATTTATATATAAAACCAGGTAACACTATTTGTACGATGACAACCAAGTGACACAGTATAACGGCGACACATATAGTGACACATGATGGGAGTGGTTAAAGGCGCCACCTCTCAATCAAAGGACATCATGTGTTTGAACCCTACACCCAACCCGAGTTATATTTTTGTTATATTTTGAAGTACAAATTGATTGGGTTTTTCTTTTAAGTACAAGTCGAGAGAGAAGGAAAAGTGAAACTCGGAGGTCATGTGATATGAAAAGCTTTAAAATTATAAATGGATGCAAAAAATGAATGGTTATGTAGTATGCACATCTCAACTTGATTGAAAATGTGTGTTTTGAAAAAAAAAACAAGTAACACGTCCATACAACTGGGTTCATAATTCATGAAATAATTAAAAGAATATTACGAGTCATAGAGTCGAAACATCTTTCAAATCATTTGATTATATAAGTTTGGACTATGAGGTGAAAGATCGAAAGAAAATAATTAAATACGTCCAATTATTGTAATGTTTGTATTTTGATCCTTGATTGTTTAAACCACTTGATGTTGATATATGTTTATAAGAATCTTGATGTTATCACAACATAATGTCCAATTCTTATATTGCATACGACTATGTGATAATATTCACATTAAAGTTTCAGCTGTTGGTAGATAAAAAGTTTTGAGGAATATATATTTCACGACTATGTTTGTTTTATACGTAGGACGATTTGTGTAATTTACTCTAAAGAGAAAATTACATAGGACAAACATAAAGGACGATTTGTGTAATTTACTCGTGTTGTCCAACCGGTAAATTTGAAGATTTCGAGAAAAATCATTTTACACGACTATGTTTATTTTATACATAGGTATGACTTTTAAAAGATTAAGTTTTGTATCTATAGTACATAAAGACATACAAGTGTGATATTCTTTTACCTAATTTTACATTGTTTTGGATACAAATTAAGGGGTGTAAAGAGGTGTGTATTATGGAATCTAAATTTAAATAGTTAACAAAAAAACTAAATCTGCACCATTCATTTTAAGATGCGTTACATCTTAAAATGGCAAAAGATGATACCTAATGCTGTAAATGTTAACGATAAATTGTCCCCTTTCTAATTTTCAATGACCATGTAGCATTATAATCGGAAGGCATAACTTTTAGTTAAATATCTCACTCCTAGATTGATACGATCTAGGTGATTCGACTGATGTACGGACTTTTATTTGAAGACATGTCAATTAATCATCTGTTGCCGGTAAAAAATATCTCGCCATATTCTAATAACACCATAAACGATCATCAAAGGTTTCACATGGCTAGATTTTAGTTTTTGCCGTATGGTATTACAACTATAATATGAGATTCTATATTATTAGTCATTACAACCACCGAGGGAGTGTCAAGTAAAAACAAGAAGTTGCGTGAAAACTAATAATAAACAATTTAAAAATGATATCCGACAACTATATCGAACTTCGATTCAACTCATTTCGCTGACGTTGGAACCGTCTCATCGACATGTATCATTTTAGCTTTCAAGGTTAGAAATTAGGTTTTTATGATTTAGCTTAGCGTTTAGCTTTGAAGTTTAGCTTTTAGGATTTAGAGTTTACATTTTGGGTTTAACTTTAATGTTTAAGATTAGTTTTAGCGTCTAGGGTTTAGCTTAATGGTTTAAATTTAGGCTTAGGTTATATTATTCAGTCACATGATTTACCTCCCTCATGTTGGCCGTGGGACCGGACGGTGTGAGACGCCTAATGACGGCGTGCTAGTTCTATTGTTTTAAGACCGCTTGAATGAATATAATTGGAGTTCACTATAGTTATCAAACATCATTTTTAAATTAATTTTATTATTTCAAGGCAACTCTTATTTTGTGTTTTTTGTTTCTTCAACTCACTCCTACGGCTACAATATGCAGTCGTAAAAAGTCATAAATAATCTCGATGAATATAACCTATTTTTTATATTGGCTTGATGCTAAAATTTGACAAATTTCCTTCGGTTGTTTATTATAATAAACATATTATTAGAATAAAGACACTAAAGAAGCAAATGCCGTACGTCCTCAATCGGTTTCGGGGTGAATGCTCGTTAAAAAAGAGGAAATGGTCTATGTTGGATCCATGGTGAGATCTGTTAGTGGTTTAATATCATCGGGTCAAAACATTTTGGTTAATTAAGGATTCACTCAAGACCAAATGCGAATATAGATTATTATATATGAGTGCACAATGCACACTTAATCATCTCTACTTTTAATTTATATTACCAGGATTCGAGCCGCCATCACTAGGAGTTATGACGGTTATATAACTACTAGTAGTCGTTATAGCGGTTATCAACTACACAAGGTAGCTATGACGATTTAATAACTACTATTCAACCTCTATAAATAGATAAGATTATTTGGTTACTTATACGATGATATTTGTTTCACAAAATTCAAGATACATGCGTACATTGTTCTTGATCTTGATATGAGTTTTATCTGGTTGTTAATTCGGATTGAACCACCGGAATATTAACCTGAAACTGTTTTCACGACTCTATATTATCAAAACATTTTTCAACGAATTCCATAATACAAGATCTAGTTCTTCCTTTGTAATGGCCAATGCTATCTGCAACCATAAAAATGGTTGGTTAGGGCCAAAATAATCATTATTTGTCCATAATCATGATATCATTATGCAATTATATCGTAAGATTGTAGAAAGGAAGAAGATCCCTTTTCCTTATAAAGTTATATATATGACGACTGATAAGAGAAATCATAATATGCTAAATCTAGCTTGATCCTACTATTTTGGATCCATCTGAGTTGGAAATAACACATAACACTGGGCTTTGATCTCTTTAAATTTCCGTATCATACCTATTCAAACATTGTTTAATTTAGATAGCATAGAAATTTATTATTTATGATAATATTGAAAATCTTCTAGAATAAAATGGAAATTTCGGACCCACTGAACGATATGCGACATTTTTGACACAAGCAGTAGCGGATGCAAAGCAAAAGAAGGATCCGCTACTGCTTGTGTAATTTTTAATCAGATGGGGACACAAACTACCTGAGATGGGGCCCACAAGTCACCACTATTAAACAACTTGATGAGATAGCCTTAAGATTATTTTCCAACATGTGAATTCGTTTTTAGTTTTCCAAATTATAATTGTTTTCGTTCCTTTAAAACTTTTAACCTATTTTTTCCTTTTGTTAAAGTGTTAGTTTTTGTTAATTTTATATGTTATTTTATATTAGGAGCTATGAGAAAATTTTAAAAGAAACGTGTCGTCTTGATATAAATTTTTTCAACCAACTTGTATTCGACAAACCAAAATTTCCCCCCTGTATGAAAAGTCCTGGATTCACCACTTGACACAAGAGTAAGTGTAACAACTGGCCGTTTTCCGGCAGTTGACCAGGTAATTTTCAACCTTTGACTATACTATTCCGGCACTACGCCATTTGTAACACGGTGATTATATAAGTTTTATATTATCATTGTGTTCCATTTCAAATTTCGAGTCTTTGGAGTGTAATCAGAATTTCCGTTTGAGCGACGGTTTAACAGATATACATTAAACCGTATTACGTTCCAAGAGGCCAATTCTTGTTATCTCTTCGGGAGATAAAACCAATGGGGTTGGATGCGGAATGTAATAAAATGAATATAGGAAAAGACCGCGCTCAAAACGGGATCCTAACGAAGCGGGAAACGCGAATACTGATAACCGAAAACACTGATCGGACCCCGAAACAAACCCCCGGGACACATGGCACCCTAGGCCACGTGCCCAGGGATGTGGCACATCTAAAATAGGTTGGTGGCACTCTAAAATGCCTATTTTCCACGTTTTGGAGTGAGTCACCGGCCCAAGTGTCGAAATATTAGAGATTTGCCGACTTTACATCTCTCGCGGCACGCGAGAGATGACACTGCATTTCGTCGCGTGGCGCGAGAGGCCGGGGTACGTGGATTTTATGTCGGTCGCGGCACGCGAGAGATTACCTTGTCCAGAGTCGCGTGGCGCGAGCGACCGAAAGTCGCGGATCATGATTACCACCCGCTCGCGGCACGCGACGGGTGGCACGTGCATGCGTCGCGTGGCGCGACCGCCTGCATGGCGAGGCTATAAATAGAGG
>WOUH02000014.1:1031259-1078846 GCA_009936405.2 Stevia rebaudiana
GAAGTTTAGTTTATCGTTAGGGTTTTGGTGCACTGTTTGTTGTTCCTATTTTTGGTGTCATAGAGTTCACCCTTGGTTCAAAACGACAAGAAACTTATGTGAAACATTGAAATTGGTTTTCTGTAATGGTGATAATCGAATCAAATCTAGTTAAACGGAGTTGTAGGTTGCTAAAGGTTCAACTTTAGGTGTCATAGAGTGCACCCTTGGTTCAAAACAACAAGAAACTTTTGTAAAACATTGAAAATGGTTTCTGTAATGGTGATATTGTGATAACCGAATCAGGTCTAGTTAAACAGAGTTATAAGTTGTTAAAGGGAACCGTGTTTCGATTATGTGGTTTACTACCTATGTGTAACCATAACCACCTGGAGAAATCCGCTTAAACTAGTTTAAAAACTGTCTTAATCAGACTAAACCAGCTAAAAAATGTCTAAACAGCTAAAAATTGATTGATTTATTTTACTTACTAATTTTTCTTTGTTAAGCTACAAGAAGCTGGAGTGAACCCGATATGCAAGGCGCGCTGCCTGTACCTAGAGATAGCCACAGTTGCACCGCGATTGGTGATAAGTTGTTTGTTTTTGGGGGTACTGATGGAAACAAACCTCTTAATGATTTGCATGTTTTGGAAACTTGTGAGTTCTGCTATCTTTCTGACTTTTCAATTGTTTGATGTTAAATCAATCGACTAATGATATTTTTAGCCACAAATACATGGATGACACCATATGTAAGAGGAGAGGGTCCAGAAGCGCGAGAAGGTCATAGTGCTGCACTTATTGGTAAACGACTTTTCATCTTTGGAGGATCTGGCAAATCTTGTGACACTCTTGTTGAGGAATATTTTGATGATCTTTACATATTAAATACAGGTGTGTGCTGTATTGTATATCTTTTCGCGTTACATGTTATCGTCTTTGTAATGTAAAATGACGATTCTATCCACCTTTTGTCAGAGACAATGATGTGGAAACGAATGGCAACAACGGGTATCCCACCATCAAAGCGTAACAGTCATACTTGTGTTTCATGGACAAACAAAATCATTGTCATTGGCGGGGAAGATACTGAAAACTATTATTTGTCTGATGTCCAGATGCTTGATACAGGTTTGAAGTTTGACTTTGTTGACCCGAGGCTTATGATTGATTTGAAATTACATAATGATATATTGATATGTAATTTCTTTTTCATAGATACGCTTACGTGGACAAAGTTGGTAACCAATGGCGAGCTGTTGCCACCTAGAGCTGGTCATACAACCATTGCATTGGGGAAAAGTTTGTTTGTTTTTGGAGGTTTTACAGATGCTGAAGATCTTTATGATGACTTATATATGCTTGATCTTGGTAACATAATTAAATAAAACATGTTATATGAATCATTTTTTTTTCAATTATTAGTGTTTAAAAATGTTATTTACAAAATATGTGCAGAAAATTTTAAGTGGACCAAGATTATGACAGCTGGAGTGGGGCCATCTGCCAGATTTTCTATGGCGGGAAGCAGTTTACATCCGCAACATAGTGGTGTTATTATGTTCATTGGTGGTTGCAATAAGAGTCTTGAGGCGCTTGATGACATGTTCTACCTACACACAGGTTTAGTAATCGTTATATGTGTGTATATGTATGTATAATTGTATATGCATATGAATGTATGCTTAATGATATGGAAATTTATTATTTAGGGCTTGTAATTGAAAACGAACGCGATGAAAGAAAGTTGGAGAAGTTATCTTTGAGGAAGCAGTTAAGACTAAAAAGTCAAGAACAACAATCGACGAATCTTATTTGTGATAAACACGTGGCAATGCCAACTCACACTCAGTTTTCTCCAAGTATGAGTTAAACTATGTTATTGTTTTGGTGATTTTTGTCTGCGTTTTAGGTATTTTGTACGCCGCTTTGAAATCTGAAGTACAGTTGGTAATTTTGCAGACACACATAATGATTATATAGATGAATATCTTAATGCAAATGGGAAGAGAACATTTCAAGCAAAAGTTACAAAAAGCATTACAAATTGCTATACAATTGAGACGGTTATAGACGGGAAGCCTTTGCGTGGAGTTTTATTTTCAAATAACGTAGACTCCAAGAAGCCAGCTGCTGATGATTTAAGGAGGTAAAAATTGTCATTTTGTTTTGAACTTATATACCTATATGTCTGATAGGTTAATGCATTTTTAATCATTTAATTTAGTATAATTTGGGTTGTATGAATAACAGGAAAAGGGTTGTAGTTGACGGTGGCGAAAAGAGTTTTGAGCAAGTTATGATGGATACAACAAGAAGTCCTGAACACCAGACTCCAGGTGCCACGTCAGCAGCTTCAGATATGAAGACTCCTGCGGCTTCTAACATGTCTCCGTCCCATGAGGTTAACATTTAGTAATTTAGAGGAAGGTTCATTGGGGAACCATAAAAAAATGGGGAACTGGGGAACACTTGTGGACCGTTCATCTTTAGTACAAAAAAAAAATCCAGCACAAAAAAAAAATCCAGCACAAAAAAAAAATCCATTACAAAAAAAATAATCCAGTACAAAAAAATAATCCAGTACAAAAAAAAAATTCCAGTACAAAAAAAAATAATTCAGCACAAAAAAATCATCAGCCCACAAGTGTTCCCCAGTTCCCTCTTTTTTATGGTTCCCCAATGAACCTTTCTCTAGTAATTTATGATTAAACGATGGTGGTAAATCTGGATTTATAATATGTTACGGTGCCTTTGGAATCTTGATGGCTAACTATAATAACAGAGTTATGGTGTTAAGATGTTTGATCGCTAATAATTACATTTTAGAGTAAATTACACTTTTCGTCCTTTATGTTTATAGTGATTTTCAGTAGTTATCCTTTGTCTTCAAAACTGACGAAAAACATCCTTTATGTTTAAAAGCCTTACATGTTTCATCCTTTTCACTAACTCTCGTTAAATCTTCCAGTTAAATGTGTCACGTGTCATGCACATGGGGTATTTTTTGTTTTTTTTAAGGTTTTAACCTAAATTAAAACCACCTCAAAACATGGGGGACTAAAACTGCCGAAACTCCAAACCATCCCCCCAACCTCTTCCTTGTCGACCCCGTATTCCCGGTCAGTCTCGTCGGCGCCGGAACCGGTCAACCCGCCGGACCTTAGAAACTCTTGCACAATTTTCCGTTTGTTCTTTAATATCACTGAAATCATATCTGGATTTAGTTTGAGACTCAAGTACACGAACAAGAACATGGGAAACAAACTCAACCAAATCCAAATGAAATAGTTAAACACTCTATTCTACTCATCTTGAATTGATTAACAAAATCCCTAAAACGAACCCTACAAACAGATGCTTAATCAATACCACTTTTGAGGATTTCGATTCTAGGGTTCTTGAGTTCAAAGAGGGCATGTGATGAGAACCAGTGCCAATTCCGGCCAAGGCCAACGATGCCGACGACAGTAGGTGACTGTGGTTGTGGTGGTGGCAGCGTTGTCAACGAAGACGGTGGTGGCGGTGGTGTTGGGCATGGTGAAAACTAGGGTTAGAATTTGATGTAGAAAAGGGCAAATTGAAGGAGCCATTGCCACCATCAGCTAGGTGAAGATGATGACCGGTAAGAACAGTCGTCGTCTCCATCTTGATTTGCAGTCGGATGGCGTAACCGGTGGTATAGTGGTGGTGGCGTGTGCAGCGATGCAGTGGTGGTGGTGTGGTGCGGTGGTGCTGTGATGGTGGTGGTTGGTTTGGTGACTAAAAATAAAACCACTTATATCCTACGTCAATGGTGGAGGTGGTGCGTTCACAGAAGTCAAAAATCAAGAAGATGATACTGTCATTATTGTTGGCTTGTTTTTAATATAGGTTTTAAAAAGATTATCATTTATGATCAAATACAAGAATGGTCCATGTAAGTTTTAAAAAAACAAAAATGCCCTCGTATGACTAATTTAACTTGAAAATTTAACTAGTGTTAGTGGAAAGGATGAAACGTGTTAAAATTTTTAACATAAAGGACGTTTTTAGTCAGTTTTGAAGGCAAAGGACAACCACTGAAAACCACTATAAACATAAAGGACGAAAAATGTAATTTACTCTATATTTTATTATTAAGTTAGTTCATAACATTTTACTATCTGTAAGAGATAGTGTTTGGATGTGCTTCTGCTTGAAGTTGTAATAGTCATGATAATTAGCTGCTGAGTGTTTTGACCAATTTTGACCATGTAAGGAATTTACTGTAAAATGACAAAAAAATGACATTTTTATGTATTTGTGAAGTTTTAAATGTTAAAACATTATGGTTTTATTGAAGTGAATACTATTTGAGTTAATCTTGAATTTATTAAATAAAGCGGAGTAAATGAAAAAAATGTTTTGCAATTACTGTGCAGGTTTCAGGAGGTAGAAAATCGTCTTTGGATATGAATATGACTAACACATCAACTGCAGCTGAAGACACTGCCAATTCAATTCCTAACCATGGTATTTAAATCATTTTACATTTATATAATTTTGTAATGTTTTTCTATGCTCTGTAATGATCCTAAATTACATTTCGGGAACTTAAAATGTCTTGTGATATGTTCTCATGGGGGACATGATTGGTGTTTTTGTAGTTGCAGATGGTCAACCTCAACCTTTGACTACTGAAGAACATGGTCTGTTGACTCCAACACAACAAGTATGAGTCGTATTCAGGAAATGATAAAATCTTGGTTTTAAGGTTAGTTCAGACTAAAAAAATAATTAATATTTTGTTTTTATTGGGTTAGTTTAACCAGCGTGTATGAAAATGGTCTAAACCCAAGTATCTCTCTGGTAGGTGATAACTGGAGTCATCAAAGAGTCATGGTCAGTAAATAAACACCAAAGTCTCTAACCGGTTTGCATTCTCCATGTCTGGCTCATATGGTTGAACGTGCGGTGGTTCATTTGCATTTCTGGTTTTGTGACCACTGATAACCAAACCCAAAACACTGGGATGTTTGGACTAACTTCATAATAATCTTCAAAAAGATGGTACTGACCAAATTGTTTTATCTGGTTCATGAGCAAAACTGTTGGGTTTTTTGTAATGTTTTGAGCTGTATGAATATGAACACAATCTTGATCTCAATTCTTTCTGTTTTTAGGTTAGATTATGAGATTTATATTGAGTTTTAAACTATGAAGGGATTAAATTAGTTCATTTAGGCAAAAAATATAAACCAAAGAATTAGGGGATGTGTGCAGTGATTAACAGAATATAATACTATATGTTACAAATCTGAAGCCAACACCAAGATCTAAACTGACATCAAACAACCCTTCTTAAAAGTCATAGAACACAACATAATGTCATAACTCAAAAAACAATAAAAGTCATAAAACGCAACGGTACACATATGAACGCAAATTGAAACTAAACATGAATTTGTCATCAATATCTTTGTTAAATGGAGCAAAAGAACGTTTACAATAGAGAGAGAAAAACGGACAAGTTACACCATCATCAATGAATAAAGTTGATACTAATGTGCGAATTCTCAAGAGAAATTTTGTGACTTAGATTAAACGGTTATTTTCTCATCCCTCCTGACATGAAAAAAAAATTCGGTAACATAATGTTGAAGTTATAAGCAACCACATATATTCTAGTTTCAATAAGATTAAGTTTTGGAAATCTAAACTTCGTGAATGAGTGATTCTGTTTCCATTATCAAAATTAAATTAATAAACTCCTTGTCGTTCATAGGCGTTTGTAGTAGAATGACATCTGAGTGAGGGTTAGAGCTCGAAGGTCGGATAGGTCCCAGGTTCCAACCTCACAGGCAAAAGGGTTTTAATGATTCCATCAGGTTTCCTCTCATCTGAGCGGGCGAGTACTACGTTGTCACGCACTCACGCTTTCAACGATTCGCTGGGTGGAAGGCTGACATGTTCGCCGTAATGAGGTCAGGTGGTTTGGTAGTTCGCTGTTCAAATAAATAAATAAATAATAAAAAATAGCTTTCAAGTTTAATTTGTTCACCAAGTTAAAGTAAGGGAAAATTTATCAAAACAACAATTTTACCATCTACTATTAAAAAATGTCCATTTGACCCACATAATTCCCAAAATGTCGGCGGCCCCCTTAAATTTGTAGGTGGCCACATAAAAATCTGATATATGTTCTACACAGGCGACGTCTGACACATGCTCATGCTGAAAAATTTTATGCTACAGGTGGTGGTGCCTTCCTGTCAAATGTGTAACAGGTGTTGGCGCTTGTATATACATTATACATTTATACGTATAAATAGGAGCAAATACGACCGTGAGATAAAATAAAAGAAGTACGTAATAAACATAAACCTCCTAATCTAAACAACTGCAAATATCGTGGAGTTCGCGAAAGCGAAAGTGACGAAACCCTACAAAAAAGATGAAGATCTCAAATGAGCTTCCGCTTAGTTTAGTCGAATCGGAGATTCTACCAAGAGTTCCGGCAAAGTCCGTCAGCTGTTTCAAATTGGTGTGCAAACGATGGAAACCTTTCCACTCCCATATTCGGCAGGATTCACCACCAGTACCACCGAACCACGATCAACGATCATAAACCTCTCCTAATTGACGGAACCACCGAACCCTGATCCTAGTGATGCACTGATGCGATTGGCTCTTTTAGCCTCAACGAGAGTAACACCCACTGCGTTAGTGTTTTGGAATCCATTGACTGGTGCCTACAGGAAGTTGTCGTCATCGACCATTGACTCAGATCCAGATTATGACTTTTTCTGCTCTACTTCTTCCGACGTTTTCAGTTTTTATAAAGATGATTCTTGTAATGATTATTGTAGAAGCTAGTTTAATTGGTTATTCATTCTCAATGGATGCCTTCGATCACGTGTGTGTATGTTATGTCATATAGATTGTTTGAAGCATGGGGATCTGTGGAGGATGGATGGTGAATGGTGATGATAGGTGAGTGAAGGCGGCTGCTTTCAGTGACAATTTCAGAAGTCAGCGGTATATAATATGCACAGCGACAGCTGACATTTAATTGGGTTGCTGTTTTGGACGAGGAAAACAATTCTTTTAGAAAAGTGGGGATGATTATCATCGTTCCTCTAGTAATCAAGAATGTTTTTGTTTATTGTCACCGGAAGATTATGATCGTTCCTATAGTAACTATGTTTTTGTGTTGATTGCCACCAGTTTCATTCCAGGTTTGAACACCAATTTGTCACCGGCTGCCATGGCATTGTTTGAAGGCAAATATATATCTACTAGAAGGTATTATCATGTGACAAAATTTACAAGTACAACAATGTATTTAGTTTCTGTTATTTTCATCTAATAATAATGATATCCCTGATTCTGATTGAGAACATGAAGTCAAAAGCCGACTGGTGGACAAATGCTGCTCATTATATTTATAAAGGAGGGGTGCTGCCGTTGATAAGATGGCCAGTTTTTCTAAAGAATTTAGCGAGATTGACTCGGCTTTGGCACGAGGCAAGGCACGCACATATAGAGAGAATGTATAACCCAAAAGCTCATTTGAGACTTGAAAACTCAAAAAACCATATTTACATATATAACAGGTTTTTTTAGTGACTTTGAGTAAAAAAAATCAAAAAGTGTCAAGTGTTTTTTTTTTTTCTTAATAAAAAAGTTGACATACTAATTACGTACAAAAAACATATGCTATAAATGCAAGCAAGATAACATATTACATATGTAAATTTGTATGTTTCAAACATATACTACATATCAAAATCCTATGTTACATATGCAACATTTTGACATAATTTTAGAAAATGATATTTTTTCTTAATTTTTATATGTATCTTTTCAAAACTACTCGATCAGCGTTTTCTATTTAAGGCTGACGAAATACCGATTGTAAAAAGGTAATTAGCATAGCCATTGTAAAGCCGATTTTGAATTTTGAAACTAACACCGTTTAAAAATTTAGTATAACCATTTTAAATAAGGAAATTTGACTTAGTTTTAGAAACCACACTGTTATCCCCCCTCTACCCACCATTGATTTGCAAAAAAAAATTGATTATTTTTTTACTGAAATTTGCTTAATGTTGAATGATTGTTTTGCATCTAGTCACCTAAATTAGATTTCATAAGTAGTACTTAAATGATATGACCCGATCGACACATCATCCAAACCATGAATTGAATCATGACCCGACTCATGACTCACACCATAACTAACACCATGACCCGTTGCATGACCTGACCTCTGACAATACCCATGATCTGAAGCATGACACGACCCATGATCCAAACCATGACTCAAACTATGACGCGAATTACGACTCAAACAATGACCTGTTGCATGACCCGATCGACCAATTCCCTAGATCATGAATTGACATATGAGCTGAGCATATAACCCGACTCATGAACAAACTCATTGCCCAAACCATTACTAGACATATGACCCACGACCCAAACTATAACTCGACCCACGAATTGAGCCAAAAACCCTACTCATGATCTGAACAATGACCAAAATCATGACCCAATCCATAAATTGATTGTATTCTATTCTTTCATCTTTTCATGTCTAACAAACAACATTAAGTGATGATTTATTTTATTACCACTGGTAACCAAACATGACAATGAAATAAAAATGACCAAATTCTGTTCCTTGTCCATTCTAGTAGCTCGTGCACTTCATTGTCTCATACAAAATAGACATTAAGTGTTGAAAAAAAAGGGGACACTCCGACTCTTTCACACTCACGCTTCTTAACCATTTGGAGGTACAACCAGATTACACAACTTAACATAACAAGCTACCAAAGAGACATCAAAACCAACCAAAGAAAGAAGTTTAGCACCTTATTAATTGCTTATAGGGAGTTTCACACCTAATATTCACTGCCTCATGATAGGTATGTCGTATTCGAGAATGCCTATGTGTGTTAGATCTAGCTAGCTTTTTCTTGCAAACATGTTCACATGACCATTCTTTGGCTCTTACATCAACATATATATTAACAAAAATAAAATCTTACCATAACATTTGAGCAAAGTCACTCAGTCCTCATCACTAAAATTATTTTATGTCTCTCGGTGGAAAAGGCTGCAAATTTAATTAGAAATTTAATAGCAAATAAGAGGCCGTAAACTTTTAAAAATCCAGCTCGTGGTAACTTTGATGTTTACCAATGACCAATAACAGTTGATTGAAATGCAAATAATCTTCATCATCGTACTTAATATATCAAGATGCCAAAAACAAATAAGTTACTAAAGTACACTAGATATACGGTTTCCGGTCTCTGGTCTCCATATACACATTTATGTATATATATATTTATTTATTACACACCCTTAATATGAAATACAAGAAATCATATGTATGTATTGGTTGAAAAATGAAAACTATGAAAGATATGAAGTAACGTTTTTTCCATCTCGATTAAAGGAGATTGTCAGCCATCATTGTTCTGAGAAGAAGCCTTGAGATGTGCATCCGAATCACTCGGGTTAAACAAAGGCATGAGTGAATTCGGTGGAACATGTTGAGAACTTGAGCTTAACAAATGGAAGTAATTATTTTGTCTAACAAGATCATGATTCTCTCCTAAATTAGGCATGATAAATGGAGGGAAAGTTGAAGGTGTGATGGCATTAGGATGACCCCATATTAACTGGGATGCAGAAGCCATTGAGGAATCATTTTGAGATGAAACTAGTCCTTGGTTTCCAAATTGAGATATTGATACATTTGAACAAGTTTCCCAATTAGGGTTATAAGGGTTGTATGGATACAATCCTTGATAATTAGAATATTGAGGTATGGGAAAAAAGTTCAAACCTTTATTTTCATCATCTCCATTTTGGTGTTCATACCACTTGTTTTCTACAATTGCTTCTTTTCCTTTCTTTCTTTGATGATCTCCATTGATGCCAAGATTGTTTTCAATCTTTACTCCTTCATTTTTGTACAACAAAGTTTGATTTCCTACATCTTTCACAAATGTTGCATTTGGATTTCTAAGGAATTGAGCGAAAGAAAGATGAGGTGAATTCAAATCTTGTGAAATTAAAGTTGGTGGTGGTAATTGATTATAATCTCCAAATAACATTTGGAGTGGTGGAAGTTGATCAATATCATCTTTAGTTGAATCAAGTAACCAATCTATGACCTTACTAGGTTGGTTTACTCCTAATTTATCTTGAAGATCATACAATTGAAGAGCTGTTGGAACCGAAAGCCTAATTCTTCGGTCTCTTAATCCTTTTACAGTGCAAACCTTGCTATGTCTATCTTTTCCTCCAAAAGCTTTTGAAACCCTTACGATTCGCGGGTTCTTAAAACCAGCCCATTGTCTTGAAGTTGATGTATACTTTGGTATGAGCTGATCATGGTTATCTTCTTCTTTCTTTGCTTGAATATCTTCTCTTCGATTATTGTTGAACATCTTATATTTTGCATCTTCTGGCTGCTAGAAAGCAGCTAAACGCGTACACATCTGTCCACAAAAGTTACATATCATCATGTCAGATTTTCTAGATTACAAAAAAATGATTTCATAACTTATTATAGAAGAAGTGGGTCTCCAACCATGACAAAATTAGGGAGATCGCTAGTAGCTAAACGAAATTTTAGTTGAGTATTCATTCTTTGAAGATACGAACATACAAACTGGGGTTTTGTTTTCCAGATCTAGAACATGCTATATTATAACTTCAATTGATGAAAGCTTAGAAGATTAACAATGAACAAGTGAAATTAAGAATATATATGGCTAATTAATACCAGCAAATTAAAACTCAATCTGTCGAATTACTTTGATTGAAAGGTCTAGATCATAAAAATGAACTCACAGTGAGTAAAACTGACATGTGCCTTTGGTACCGAAGATCAGACAGCATTCAATTGCAAAGTTTCTTGTGCATAAATAGAAAATAAGATCCAGTCTTCAAATGGTATCAAATTGATTGCAAGTTCTTCAGCAAGCTGTATAAAAACTGATTTCCAATAATTTGCATTAAAAGGCCGGAAGCATCTATCGTATATATGTCTATATCACATATCTGTATGTAATATATTCGTATTAATTATTATTATTATTATTTTTTTTTTGTAAATTTGAAAAGATAATATTTCTTAGAATCTTACCATGTTGCATGCGAAAGTAGAGATCGAAAGGAATGGCGAATTTGCGACCATATGTCGTTGTCAGCCGACACGCAAGTTTCACATCTGCATAGTGCATACCACACAATGATCATTCTGGTTAGAGAAGAAAGTTCTACTAGTGTATCATTTAGTAATCAAGTAGTTATCAGTGATATATGATGGTTTGTAAATGGAGACACTATAAATAAAAACTTCAACTATACACGGGTGGACCATTCTAGGTAGCCTATATCTAGAAAATGAGGCTTAATGCTTTATTGTCAACCACATATATAGTTAGCTTTAATTTATCAGTCTATTCGATCTAATGTGTACATAATATTACCCACATTCAAGAGTCTATATAATGCAAGAAGATCGATATACATACAGTATATGCATACATATATACATACGTATAGTACAAACGTCTAGAGAAGGATTTTTGTTTATCTAGATCGAAAGTTTATTGTGTATTGATTGTTATGATGTGTTACATACGGGCTATGTATATACAAAGAATAATGTTACAATTGAATCCTTCAACATATGAATATAATACTGCTAGTTTAATATTCACACTCAACTTAATATCTTTTAGGGTTTCTTTTTTAGCATTGTCTATGATGCCGTTTCTAGTGGTTCATTGTGAGAAACGACGGCTAAGATTTAGAAGCGTAGGCCATGTCTCAACAGGTGAGACACGGCCTGTGGCCGGTGACATTGGTTTTGGTAGTAACTTGGCTTTGACATCAAGATGAACTAAAAAGTATATTGTATGATCGATAAAAGGTGCCAATTAACACGACCCTAAACCGTGTCATTGATCAAACCGCACTAGTGCGTGCTACACTATTTCAAATTTCTCTCTCTCTAAATATAATGTCAATTAACCCTAACATATTCAAGCATAAATATTGAACAAAGAATTTTTTTTTATCAGCCTCCGAAGATTATATACTATCTTTACAATCAAGTTGTAATAAGAAATGTAAATATATAATGAATTAGATGAGGTTTAATTGCAGGATATGGATCTTGGAGAAAGCTGTGGTGTAAACCACAGAGCTTAAGATAAAGGCAGCTACTGCATGTATAATTGTAAGTGTAGATGAGGGACCAAAGGAATAAGAAATTTCAAACATATCTCACTCCTTATTGCTCCGGGGACCACCTGAACCATATATTGCAATCACATATGATAATCAATAAACATAAAGCTGTAATTACCTAATAAGTTATTATGTTTATTATAAGCTAGCATTAATTAGTCCTTATTAGTTAACAAATATATCAAAGAATTGAAAACCTTTATGCTTGTTTAATTTAGGTCTGTAGACTGAGATAGAATTAATTCGAACTAGTGCAGTTACATTTTGTTTGGGATTTAACTTGGATTAATTAGAAAAGATGTTAAAGTAGCTCGATTGATTGGTAATTAGTAGGTGAGAAAGCGTAGCGATTAACGTTTGGGGCCCTAATATATATATATATATATACTTCAACTGTACGTGCTGTTGGAAAAAAAAAAAGAAAAGAAAAATGGACTTATGAACCATGTTGATGGTTGCAGCAAGACTGTTATATGGCGGTGGCTGCCAGTGAAGATTCAATATGGAATTGATGGCTATTAATGTAAGTTTCCCAAACAAATTAAGAAGTCATATAAAGATGATAGCCGTAGTTAAGTGCGCACCAAATTAACCCTAAAATCATTGATACTTCTGTTTGATAATCTTTGATACTAGAACTGAACGATGTTGGTGTTCTTTAATCTATTTTAAACCAGAATGTAACCCTGTATATATAGATAACACTAACGGATTTAGAAAAGGCAAAGATCCTTAGAATTGAATTGATCAAACCCTAAAAATCATTGATATTTCACTTTTATAATTACTGGAAAAGGAAAGCAGCTGCAAAGCTAAGAATGTGGCCTGACCTACCTACCAACTTTGATTACTTTAATAGAATTTAATTTATAATAAAGAGCCTGTTTTTGAGCAACCATATCTAAAATCTAAATCGAGAAAGGTGCAAAAGAGGCGCGATCGAAGCTTTTGAAATTAACTCATGAAATCTAAATCGAGAAAGGTCCAAAGAATAGAATTTAATGATGATTAGAAGCTAGCTAAAATGTGTACATACAAAATAATATTTATATTGATTACTTTTTTTATAATCTGTCCATTTTGAGATCATGAGAAGTAGAATGGAAGATTATTAAAAGAAAAGTCTTTTCTTTCCATTGAAAAACCATGTACGTTGATCAACTATTTTGCTATAGAAATTTTGCCCGCTCATTCCGCTTTCAGTCTATCAACAAATGCCACGTAGCAAAAAAACAAGAAAACAATATTGGGCAAGTTTTTTGTCGGATCAGAAGATGGTGTGACCAATCTGAAGAATGAAGTTAATTTTTTGCCGGATGGTGCTCATCTAACACCATCACAGCCCACCACTCTAAGCGGGCAAATTTTGTGCCGGACTTGTTTAAACAATATATACACTCTAGTTGTATTCCATAACTTGTAACTTTTGCACTCTGCAACATTGAGAGTAATATATTCAAAAGTTTGTTTGAATTGCGATCTCTCGATCTTTAATTTGTCTTATACTACAATCTGTTTCGAGTGTTCTTAGTGAGATCTTTGGTTAAAATTAACTTTATTCCTTAACTGTAAATCATTTACAAAGATCCATGTCTTCTTGTGGATTGAGTAACTACCACGTACAATCCTATAACTTTCAACCACATTACTATTATTCTACTTTGATGTCCGGACGTCCGGTCATGATTTAATATTTCTTTAGAAGTTTGGAACGTACTAACAAGTATATAAATCAAATGATCATTAGTGATGATGTTATTTTTGGACCAAAACGTACATATAATATGTTGTGTTAAGAACACGCTTACTACCTTTATTTAGGTCGAAAGTGTATAAGTTGTAACTTTTTTTAGAACCCGAGTTATAACCCATACTATTTTTGGTTACCACTAAATTTCACCGACGTAAGTCAAGAAAACTAACTCATCTTAATTTATATATTTGTGTTATAAATTAATTAATTTGTATTTCTTTTTCTGACCTAGGCTTAATCAGATCTCTTAACTTCAAGGTCTGAGTGATATGCAGGTCTAACAACGATAGGGACATGACATGAGAGAGAGAGAGAGTGTGTTTTAAGACTTATAAATGCACAGGGATACCACAGAAATTGATTGTAACAGACAAAATAATAGAAAAGTTTAAGAAGAAATTAAATGGTCCCTGTAGGATCTAGACAAATGCTTCTATTTTTCGTGACAAGAAACACATATCATTACTACTTCTGGTGCTAACTGCAGCTTACTAACGTATAAATATATATGAAGTCAATTTAGCCCCCTTCAAGGTGCGTATATCTGCCAAATTAAAAAAATTTATTCTCATTATAGTTGATAAAGATAGGAATTTTTTTTATAAGTAGGGTTTATCATAGGGAATTAATCACTTAGGGGGCTGGATGAAAAAAAGTTATGTTTCTAGGGCTTATGCCAACTCACGCATCCACTCCAGCTAATCGTCCCTGTGTCAGCATGAATAATATTTATTATATAGAGTCATCGCCTTTGGCAGTGGCGATGGCTCCTAATCTATTTCTAATGGCGATGATTAACAAAAACCCACTCAAATAACAAAATCAAAAGAGCCATCGCCACTACCAGTGGCGATAGCCCTAGAAACATAACTTTTTTTCATCCAGCCCCCTAAGTGATTAAATCCCCATAATAAACCCTACTTATAAAAAAAATTCTAAAGATAGGACTCATGATACATGCATCATCAAGTTTGAACAAGGGAAAATTCACAAAATAGACATTTTACCAAACTTCTACCATAAAATGTCCATTTGACTTTTGAAAACCCAAAAATGTCCATTTTATTATACATGCGTCTACCTACGATTAAACCCAATAGAAAGTTGTCACATGTCTTGTAACGGCGTCAACACCCATATATACTCGTCTGACACACGTCTATATAGATCAAGAACATGCTACATGAGCCCCCCGTCTGCCAATTGTGTCACAGGCACCGAAGCATGTATAGACTTTCTTGTGTATTTATATGAGAAAAAATGATCGTTCGACTGTATTCGACATATGGACACCGCCTATAAATATACATGCGCAATCTGTAAATATACAGGCGGCCTTCCAAAAATATACAGGTAGCGCTTGTAAGTTAACGGGCTCCGCATGTATATCTAAGAGCAAACGCTTGTAAAGGGACACTTGACGTCTGTACAAGGATATACGACGCCCGTAAATATACGGGTAGACGGCTGTAAAAGGACATGCAACATCTATACAAGGACATGCGACACTTGTAGATTTACGGGCAATCGTCAGTATATTTAAGAGCGACGACACTTGTGACACAATTGACAGACGGGCGGCGACGCCTATAGCATGTTCTTGATCAGTTGTCAGACTATGAGCATCAACACATGTACAGGACCGGTGACAGCTTTCTATTGATTTTAATCGTGAGCGGACGTCTTTAAATACACAGGCGTTGACGCCTGTACTGAAATGGACATTTTAGCACTTTGAAAAGTAAAATAACTATGGTAAAAGTTTGAGAAAATGTTCATTTGAAAAAGTACATTTTCCTTTCCAATGGGGTCTATTGCTGATCTTGAAAAGGCCAGTTGGGTACAAGTGAACACCTAATTAACTTGCATTACAACTACATGATTTACTTAGAGAGAGAACGTTCTATAAATTTTTTAACATATCTATTATTGGAGTGGTTTTCATTAATTTTAAATTATTTTCACTAAATACCAATGATCAAATAACATGGTGTTTGCTCCTTACAAAAGTATGATGTTTCAAATCCTTACAAATGTAAGGTTGAGTAAAATTGATGTAATAAAATTTTCAAAAAGTGATATAATAAATTAATTAAATGGTTTAAAATACACAATACCTTGTGAGGCTTTATATATTATTATATCCTTAATTACCAACCACAAGTTCAAGCGATTCAAGTCATGCAGAAATTAATTCAATTAATTGAAGGCTATAATGTCTATCTATAATGTAAAATTCAAAATTGGTTAAAAGTTTAAGATGAAATGTTAGATTTAAGTAGTGTCAGTAAGTAGATAGTACCCACTGCACGTAGGTAGCATTAACTGTCACCATCTATAGAGGGAAAGTATTAAGAAGCAAAAAGATCATGAGAAAAATGATTGATGAGATGATCCCCAAAAACGATGACAGTAACAAAAGAGAGAGTGAAGTCATTTTCATGGTCAGGAAAACACATCATTTCTCCGTTTGTTGCTTTGGCATGCATGGTGCATAATTTGTGCCGTGTCTCGTAGAGTTGGCCATAAATTTGATCTAAAACTCTCGAAAAAGAGAGGAACGACAAGTGCAATGATGACTGAAAAACAAGTAACTCTTGTTGATCAAACGAAAAAAGAAAACATAAACAAATAGCACAAGTAAACTTTAATTTGTTGCCAAAGAAACTAGTAAAACCATCTAGGATGATAAGTTTTAACTTTTGTTACAAGCATCTAGAATTGTCTTTAAAAACTGATGTGGGATCAAATCTTTGTAAAGACACGATTATGTGGTATTTAGAGTAAAAGATTCCCATTAAAAAATAAAAACTAAACCTTACGGCTGACCTAATCATGTCATCACACTTTTTTCATATTGAATGAAGCCACCAAAATATTTTGGATTTTTAAGTGAAGATACAAGGGTTTGAATTGTGAAGTAAGTGTTTCATCACCGTAGTTTTTGTCAAGATGCAAAGAGCTTTCAGCCTAATGGTAACGAACCGTTTCTCGTAAATATTGAAGATCAGCAGTTAACTAAATGGATTTTTGAACACAAGGTATAAAACACTTCAAACCATTTAAGTTTTTAAATACTCTACCATATATGGATCATCGTTTTAAAATCAATGGGGGTAAACCGACATTTCAAGTATGCCAAATGTTCAAGATTGCATAAAGGTTTTGGTAAATTTGCAATTTTAAATACAAAATGGTCAGAGTTATTTAATTTTTGGCATACTCGTTAAACTATGTGGTTGAAATTTGTCTAGCATAGGTTAAGTTCTAACTTTCTATTTCTAAGAAATTTTGAGATTTACCAGAGGTGCCCATTGGGCCATGAGAGCGTGGGTTAGTCCAGGATGGTTGGGCTTCACTGACTTTTGGATTGGGCTGGACAGAAATGATAATTCATTAGTTTTGGGCCTTTATCAAGCCGCCGCCAGCCTGACATCAGTTTTTGCGTACATATTTTCAATTTATAAGCAATTGATGGTACATAATGAAGGATGATTGTTCATATAAAATTTGTGAACAGCTGGTTATACATAATAATTTTAGTTCATCAAACAAAATGTTCTCAGAATTGGGTGCATCATTCCTAAACAATTGTTCTAACATATTAAATAATTTAGAGTCAAAACAACTCAATCTTCCAATAAGCATTCCAATTTTGCAAATAAAATTTTATGTTTCTACGATTTTTTTTTAATCACCAACTAGCATTGGCGAACCTAGAAATTATTTTCATGGGGAGCGGAATTTGTAGACCGATTGTATATCGCTAAATATTAAAATAATCAGTCCGGTTTAGGTCGGGTTGGGTCAATGAGTCAATTCATGTAATAAAAAGATAAAATTATAGTTATCTATCGGTTTTCAGGTCAGATAGGTTGGACCAAACTAAAGAACCAGATGACACCTTTATATCATTGTCACTCATGTTCTTTGTCAAAATAAAGATCGTCAGCCAAACCTCAGTCAATCACCTTTTCCACAATTCCATTTTGAGAGGACCGACGGAACCATTAATTTAATCTAGGTCACTATTAAAACCTATATCAATATTTTTTTGCTACATATGTATGAAGTGTGAGAACATGTGTCAGCTCGCTGCTCGTAAATGTCATCTTCTGTCATGTCTTAACTCTTGCAATTGTTGTATAATAATTAATTATAACACTTGTAAAAACAAGTTATTTCCATAAAAAAAATGATCCATACTATAGGTGTTGAAAATAGCTTAGAGAGAAACTATATTCCTTTTATCACCAATTCAACAGATAAGTTCTATTAAAAAAACACTTTTTCCTCACTCTTTCTTCTTCCACTCGTCTTCTTCACGTAAGCTTTTGGCCGGAATTGTATTCCGATGAAGACTCTTTCAACTTTTTATTTATTTTGACTATAATCATTGTCTCTCGTTTCATTGGGGTCGGTGTCATATTTTCTTGGGGGTCGGTCGAGATCAGATCGTATACGTAACACTACAAACATAAATTTCATGGTGTTGGCTGAACCCCATAATTACTATGTGGATCCACCTCTGCCAACTAGTACTTCAAGCCGAGCCATATGGGTAAATCCAAATCCATTAGTGAAACGCCACCCACGCCCACAGAAGTATACAACGCTGATGACCCGACCTGCTTACAGTTTCACATGAAACCCATAGCTCGAAGGTCACTATGGTAAAACCTCTAGCATCACACGCAAATGCTTCAAATTAGACTCAAAACCATGACCTCTGATATTGAAAGTCTATGTGGTTGACTTCTCCCAACCTAGTTGATCTAGTTCTACAATCTTTCACATATCTAATGTTCTAATAAATATCTTAAAAAATAAAATAAAAAATTAAATTTATATGATCAATCGACACCCAAATTATGAATGTCAGTTAAAACTACATTTTATCATGTTTTATTTTAGAATGCTGTCAAGTATGTATTGAACCGGGTCGGTCTAATTAAATTTGGTTGATCCGATTAATACACGCCCCTATAGTTAACGAATTACAAATGCTCTAATCACCTTGTACAATAGTCCGTTTGCACATAATAGTGTCTTGATGAACTTGAAGGCTTAAGGGACCTATTAATTTTGGTGGAATTGGAGGTATTTGGAATTTAAATTCCATGACTTGTTGTGTTCGGTTGACTATGAGAAGAAACTTGGAATTGAAATGAACTCTAACAAAATTCCACATTTGATGGAATTCAAATTCTTTTCATGCTTCAAAGGATTTTGGAAGATTTCGTATAAATTGTTAATGTACTCACCACCAACCCTCCCAATTTCCGCATCGACTAACACCTTCGCCACCACCCGCCACCAACCACTTCCTCCGTCGGTGCCTCCACCCCCGCCTTGTCGGCATCGACTGCCACCTCCCGCTGCCTCTTATCACAACCCACCGACACCTGCCGCCACTCACTGCTACCTGCCACTATCGCTCGCCGCCACTGTCTTCCGCCCCACCACCACAACCATTCACCATCGACCGTTAAAGTTATCATTCACCAATAGATTTTTCATTTTTCAATTTCATAACAAACCAAACACACTTTGTAATTTCAAAATAATCTTATAAATTCTAATTCTAATTCTAATTCTAACTCAATTTTCAATTGCAATTCAAATTCCACGAACTAACGGCTGTATAGTGATACATCTTAATGGTTATTAGTTAACATTAAGTCAAAGGTAACATTTTAAACGAGCTTAGGTCTTATACTATTGATTCCCAACAAAAATGAAATAAAAAATTGAACTTCAGGGGTGAGTTCAGAATCGCTTTAGTTTAGTCATGTTGTATTGTTGTACATAACTTATGGTGCATACTTCCTCTACCTGAATCAACGGCCTACACTTCGTTCCATTCGATCTAACGGTGAATACCGATTCAACCCCTCTATATAGAAATACCCCCCAAAAAATCTCATAAACCCTCGTTATCAGCTGCAAACCCTCGTCTAGGGTTTTATTCATCGACGGTCGCTCAGATCAGAGCACAAAGGTAGTACGCTGATTTTTTACGCTATTTTGTGAAATTAATTGTATTTGCGTGATGTTAATTGATCTTATTTAGCTTCTGATCTATATTCGCATTTCTTCACCACTGTTTTCGATTAAGGTTGCGTTTAGAGCTTGATGAAGTTCTATGTCATCATGTTTCGGTGTTCCTGTTGAAAACATACGTGCGATCATTGCGATCTTCTTTGTTTCGTTTCCTGTTATCTGTTATTTTCTAATTCGATTTATTCGGTGGTAGATATGATTGTTTGTTTGTTTCACTGGGTATGTTTGTTTCTTTGTTATATGATTGGAGATGAACTTAAGCGTTGATTTAGAAATGAAGTTGGATGAAAACTGAAAATTAGTTGCCAAAATGATTTATATATTTTACTTGATTAAAAGGAAGTTTTTTTATATTTCATTAGCTCTTTTAATTTCTTTATGTCTCATGTATTATATCGCTTTTAGGGTTTTGACTTGCTGATGGTTAAACATGAGTTTTTGGTGATTCTTTTCATTATATTTCCAGTTTGAGAATTTTGCTTCTTTATTTACTGCAATGCATCAAGACTTCTTATTTATGATACCAATTAGATATGTTAGAGTGCATAGCTAAAGAAATTATGCTTACGTTTCGTGTTAGTTGAAATTTTGAAACTAAAGAAATGTTCCAGTTTAGTTTTTTATTACTGCAAGTGCGTTGCTTTATTGTCATACTCTTGTATTAACTGACAATCTAAATTAGGAAGTTTATCGCATTATGCCATCACGTTTTCTTATCTATTCGTCTCATGTTTATAATATTCTTTTATTGATTTTATGATTGCTGTATTTTTAGGTTACAAGATACAACTATGGCTTTCTTCAATAGAGCTGGTAGTATACTAAGGCAGACTGTGAGTAAGCACATCAACCATGAAATGTCGGTTGCAAGTCCATCTATCTTTCAAATGATAAGATGCATGTCGAGTTCAAAAGTCTTTGTGGGAGGTAATTTCAAGTTAAAACAAGTGTTTAATTTAATTATCCTTTAGAGTATGAAAGTCTATAATTAACTTTTATGTTCATGTCTCTTGTTTTTGAAGGATTGGCATGGGCTACTGATGATATGAGCTTGCGAGAAGCTTTTGGCGCGTATGGGGAAGTTCATGAAGGTATGGATTTAAAAATAATCAAAATCAAGATGCAAGTTTTTTTTGTTAATCTATATTTGTTACCAGCTGATTTTTTAATTTAAAATAACTTTTTATGAAATGAAACAGCTAGAGTGATTGTGGATAGGGAAACTGGGAGGTCCAGAGGTTTTGGTTTTGTTACTTTTGCAGATGCTGAAGCTGCTTCTGCTGCAATTCAAGCGATGGATTCAAGGGTATTTATGTCATTTACTTACTCTTGTTAACAACTTGCTTTAGGTTACACTTTGTGTCCTTTTTATAATCACAGGGTTTTATATTTCTTATTTATTTTAAGAGTTAGTATGCTTTGTTAAATATCCAAAATATCAGTAAGGCTTTAGGCTTCAATAAAAACAAGACTATAAAAATCTCTTGTACTCAAACTCAATCAATTACTTAGCTTTTTTTTCTAATAATAAGGTGATAAGTTTCTGATGTGCTTATTTCTATGTTTATTAATGAATACATTTAGGATGAATGTGCTAAAAGGGTTTTTTTTTTTTTTTTTTTAATTTATTTATTTTGCAGGAGTTGCATGGTCGAACGGTGAGAGTGAACTATGCCAATGATAGACCACAAGGCGGTGGCGGTTTCCGTGGAGGCGGTGGCTTTGGTGGAGAAGGTGGTTACAGGGGTGGTGGTGGTGGTGGTTATGGCGGAGATGGCGGTTACAGGGGGGGTGGTGGTGGCGGCTATGGTGGAAACAACTATGGTCCTTCTGATGGTGGTTTTGGTGGTGAAAGTCAAAACTTTGGCGGTGAACGTCAAAGCTTTGGCGGCAATGACAGCTTTGGTAGTGATAATGCTTCTGATTCTGGGAACACTTTTGGTGATGGTGATGGTCAAGTACAAGGAAACTACAGAGACAATGATGATTCTGATGACTTTGCAAAAAGGGCTTGATTTGTGAACCTCAACCGGACTGCTATTTGTAGCTTATTATGGTTTTTGCTATTTTCAAGTGTTTATTTTCTGGATGTTGAATATTTTATGTGTAAACTTTTGAATTTTACTGTCTCAAACTTCATTCATGCTTGTGAGAACATTTAGTGTTCTTGGGTAGAGTAGGGATAAAAGATTGATTTCCTTTGGTTCACATTAACATTTTGTTTAATAATCTTGTTTTTAAATACCCGTTTGTGTTGCTTTTATTTGGCTTTCGTGTTACCACTGTTTAATAGTCTTTCTTCAAATCATTTTATTCAAAAGATGATGTTAAGAAAGTAAATATGTTTTTATAATCACTTGACATATTAAATAGTCAATAAAATGAATAAAAACCAATTTACTAGTTTTATTCTAAATGCTTGCTCAAAAGCTGCATGACAATGCCAATTAAGTCAATTGGCACATTTGCAAAATGTTGTACCTTGAACACAAAAGGAAATGATCATTATTTGTGATTCATGTAGAGAATAATACTAATATAAATCTATATATATTGTTTACAAAACAAAATTAATTCCAAAATTCATTCATAAAACAAAGCCCTTTGTGCATTCAAAACTGCAGGAGACCCTTGTCTTGCTTTCTCCACTATATTCTTTATCAACAACCTCTCCATCTCATCTTCATCAAAACCGACCTCATCTCGGCCAGTATAACCGCCATGTGGCGTTCCATCAACATCAAACTCTTCATCTAATTCATCAAACTTTGCAAACTCGTTACAAGCTTCATTATAAGCATCTAAAGCTTCACCAGATAGATTCAAAACAACAGGCTCATCGACACGGTTTTCATCACCTGCATCACTACTTGAGAAATCTTTCCAAGATTTTTTATTTCGGGTTTCAATTTCAGCTTCCAGTTCTCTGATTCGTTCTTCAAGTTGGGATTGAAGAACTTCATGTAACCGTATCCTTAATTCTCTTGGAGAAACCGCATAATTTGGGGAATGAGTTGTGATGTCATCTAGCATGTCGGCTCTTAACTCACCTCGGGCTACACCTGGCTCAAAGTCCGGGTCAAACTGCAAATGGGTCATCTAAATTAACAAACCACATTGACCCGAATAATACTAAACAAAAAACAGTATGATAATTGTATAAATTTAGGTATGTAAAGTTGTAAACTTGTTACCTCAACAAGATTGGAAATCTTTCTTTCTAAGGTGGATGAACTCATATTAAGTTCAAGCATTTGAAGTTCAGCTTCAAGCTCTGTTTCAATTCTACTAAAAGCTTCATCTTTCACCTTCATAAAAACAGAATCTTTATTATCAATATCTTCATAAGGCGATTCATCATCAAAAGAACCATATGTTCTTTGTGATTTATGATCATCAACTGTAAGCTCTTGCATGACTAATGAATCTTTCATCTCAATCTCCTCTTCAAGATCTTGAACCAAATTCTCCTTTTGCTTCAACAACCGATTCAGTTTTTCAACCTCACGTTTATTTTCCATGAAAGAATATAACATGCCAAAAGAAATTCCAAGACAAACAAGTAATGTTGCATCTAAAGAACTAGTTTTTTCTTCTGAATATGATTGGAGTTTATTTTCAACAGGATGATGTTGCACAATATAAGAATCCACAGTTGACTTGTTAATTACATTACTGCCATCAGTCACCAAAAACGGTCTTACAGTCTGTCTAGAAGATGTAACAAACGAACTTGACGCGTATTCTTTCGTTTCAACATGAGCCATAACACATCTTTCTAGCGAGCTTAACGGTCTAATTGCTCGCCTAATTGTTCTTCTACTTCTAAACAACATTCTACTTCTAGGTGTCAAAGATTCATCAAGTAAACGCAAATCACCCCTTTCAACATTATCTAAAATTCCATCACTACCCTCATTACTTTCTAAAATTATCTCCTTTTCGCCATCAAAACCGTTAACTACAGAATCATTATTTTTCAAACTTTTTCCTTTTGACACGTGGAAGGGCGATTTCTTGTCAGATGGTTGCTTTGTGGAGTCAGGTTTCTCACTAAATGAACCGTGGCTCGATGGTTCTGATGTTATCGGCTCACCGGTGCGATGAACCTTTTTGAAATGTTGGGCTATATGGCTAGCACCAGCAGCAATTGCAACCATCCATTTATCCATTTTCTCACCCTTCCACAACCGAAAACTAATCTAACCAATGTTCAATCAAATCGAAGAATGAGGATCCCATCAAATCAAAGAGTTCCCTAATTAAAGCCCTAATCTGCTACTTATGGCAGCAAATTCAAGAACTGAAATCAATCTAGAAATTAGGACTCTGAACACTAACAGTCGATGCCCACGAAGTCACGAACACAAGAAGATGACTCCAACAATGAACAAAACTCGAATTTCAATTAGAATAAATGAACCCAAATGCAGATAGTTCGATTTCTTGTTTAGAACAATCTTGACCATTTCGAATTAAATAAAAAGGGAGATGCTTTGAATTGCTCAATAACGATATAATAAATGAATAACGTGCATCAAACCTCGTATAGATGGGTTCGTTGCCTTAAATTTTTGGTACCGAAAACGACCTGATGAATGAGAAGAACTTCTTCAATGCGGGCAATTGAAAAGTATTCGAAAGATTTTACCACAGAGAAACTGTATGGTTGAAGAAGGATCTATAAAAAGTGGGCTAAAAAGATAACAAGAGATGTAGACGATTGCCAATGATATAGTCGTATAGACGAGTTAGTGCGTCATATGGAGAATCTTGTCGAGCCATTTTTCTAGGGTTTTTCTACATATCTTCTCCATCGCACGTTAACCCTAAATTGGTTGAATTTCACATGGATTATATATCGCCATGTTGACTTTATTTTTAATATTAATGTAATAACTAATCGTTGAAACTGAATATGAGGGTGTAACGCACATAACTTGGTTGTGAAACCATTTAAAACTACGCCACTAATAATTAATAACAATTTTTATACTCACCCTGACGTAGCCTTACAACCTCAAGTCTCGCATATACGATAGTCTCATACTCTCGTATCTCACACATACGATAGCCTCAGTATATCTAGTATACACTTGTAGAGCGGAAATATGAAATCAAATTGAAGTTCTACCATATGTTATAAAACAAATTTTGGACATATAATTAACTTCTATAAAGCAAACATTATTATACATATTTATATTGGGACAACATTATGACGATAAAAAATACATTGGGACAAAAAGAAAATGCACATGGCTTTGTTTGTGGTAGTAGTACGCTAGTATGCAACCATGATTGTTATTAACCGCCACCACTGTTACCATGATCATCTCAATAAAACTTTACCACCAAAGTAGTAAACCTAACAAAATTAGCAACAACCAACACTCTTTTCTTTTGAATTTTTTTATAATTTTGAATAAGGAAAACCAATTTTATTCAAACTACAAACTATTATAAACCCTTTTCTTTCGTCTGGGCTTGAAACTAAAAAAAATTCATATTTGAAGGAGTTAAAAAAACTTGTTTGAATTTTATATATATACTCTTTACATGCATAAAATGCTTAGATTAAGTTTATATTTCTAGCTTTTTTGCCTTTTGAAAGTAAATTATTTAATAAAACTTTCATAATTAGTTTTTTAAGAGATTTTTTTCAATTGAAAAAATAGCTAATCTAATACATATTTTTTTTTAATAAAATTGGGGCTCTATCGAGGTGGGGGCTCAAAGCCTTAGAGGCTGTTTGACAACTTCTGAATGGGTAAGTGCTGAACCATTAAGAAGTCTGAATCATTAAGTGCTGAATCAGTAAGAGGTCTAAACCATTAAAAGGCAATATAATGCTTAACCATCCAGAGAAAAATGTCTGACAAATTCAGACAAGAGGTCTTAACCTTTCAGACAAATTCAGACAAGAGGTCTTAACCATTTAGACTCAGTATAATGCTTAATCATTCAGAGGCAAATGTCTTAATCATTCAGAGATCTACTCGCGAAACAAACAGTCTGAACCATTAAGTGCTGAACCAGTATGAGGTCTGAACCATTAAGAGCCTGTTAAGAGGTAAACAAACAGCCCCTTAGTTTCACATCCCTGCTCAATGGGTTCATAAGACTAGGTGTTGTGCCTTTTTACCATGAGCGGAGGGGTGCCAACACAGCACGCCTAGAACACCGTTGCTTTTTTTTTTAAGTCTTGATGGTGCAGTAGTGACTGGAGTCACTCCAGTTGGGACATAAGACTTATATAAAAAAAAAATTGTTCTCAACCCAATCAAAATACACCACCTCACCATTCTAATTTTACCCACTCACACTCACCCTCACCCTCACCCTCACTACATGTTACACCATCTTCGCCCCCTTGCCTTCGTGACATCAAATTCCACACACACTCATTTAGGCGCAACACATAAACTTACATCCATTTTTACTCACGCCCCTTGCATAAGACTAGATGACATCAAATCTCACACAAAATCACTTGGGCGCGAGCACATAGCTTAAAGTATCTATTGTGGGGCTCATGTCATTTCTCAATATGATGGAAAAGACTTGGGCCCACAAGTATAGATAGTCCTTAGGAGTGACATGTTCATATATTATTAAGTCCAGCTATTACAATATTGGATTAGCATTTTGATATCATATAACGAGTCTTAAGTGCAATTAGTCATAAGGGGTGGAAAGCTTTTCATTGGATGTTTCTTTTGTTTGTAGATCAAATGCAATTTACTTCGGATGCTATGTTTTTTATTGTCTAAGCATTGTCAAGCAGAATTTCAAAATGGCTTCAGGAGAGTGTTTAGTCCAGTCCAATCTTGTTTTTGTGGTGTTACGTATTGTGGTTTGGTGTTATTTCTAGGTGCTTTAGTTTATATGGTGATGTATTTGTTTTGTTTTGGTGGTTTCGTTATGTATCTAGGCCTCTTAGAATGAGAGGTGTTGGTTCAATCCCAAGCAAAAGTGTATTACGTGATAAATTTAGAATTAGACAGCATTTGTTGTTAAAAAAAAAGAAACATATCATGTTTGCTGTTAAAAATAAAATATCAAGTAGCCTAATGATGTCCAAATGCCACGTAATAGTGTCATGTGTATAAAGTTGAGGCCTAAGTCCTGCTTTAAACACTAACGTAGTATTAAGTGTGGGTTGGATTGTATTTAAAAAAATGACGCATGTGGGTTACGATCCTAGCCCAAAAGTATAAATATGTGTCAGTGGCTCAATTTGATTCACTTGAACCATTTAGAAAAAATTATTTCTTGGAATTCTCCCAGTTATACATATTATATATTCGTAAGAGGAGACTTCAAACGAGAACCCTTGTCTTTTGTGAAAATTTTGATAATTATTTTTACATGTATAAAAAAGTTATAATAACTTTTATTTTTATGATAATTTTGAAAACTACACTATGCAAAAAAGGGTTCACACACAAATAAAAAAGTTATATTCAACACCATATTCATGCTTCTTTCAATTAAAAGTTGTATCGGTTAAGTTTTCCTTTAACTATATTGACACAAAATTTAAAACTTTCTTACCGATTGCCTTTAGTTAAGTATACTATTTTTTGTTTTCGTTTCCAATAATTTTAATATCAGGTGATCAAAACCCTAGTCGAGCGTTCACCCGCCGGCGAAGCAATGTCATCGCCGGAGAAGCGATGTCTGTACGAAGTCCTCGGTCTCCACCGTGATTGCACCGCCGACGAGATCAGATCGGCTTACCGAAAGCTCGCCCTCCAACGCCACCCCGACAAGCTAATCAAGTCTGGCCTATCGGAAGCCGAAGCCACTGCTTCCTTCCAAGAGCTCGTCAACGCTTACGAAGTCCTCTCCGATGTGCGAGAACGAGCATGGTACGACTCTCACCGCTCGCAAATCCTCTTCTCCGGTACAAACTCTAACAATTCAGCCTCTGGTTCTGCTGTTGTCCCCGATTTGTTCAGTTATTTCTCGAATTCAGTGTATTCTGGATTTTCCGATAAAGGTAAGGGGTTTTATAAGGTGTACGCCGACGTATTTGATAAAATCTATCGAAATGAATTGAATTTTGCGAGGACGTTAGGGTTAGGAGATGTTGTGAAAGAGGCGCCTTTGATGGGCAATTTGGATAGTCCATATGCACAAGTAAATGCTTTTTACGGGTACTGGTTAGGGTTTGTAACTGTGATGGATTTTGTTTGGGCTGATCAGTATGATTCAATGGCGGGACCGAATAGGAAATCTAGAAGGTTGATGGAGGAGGAGAATAAGAAGATAAGAAAGAAAGCAAGAAGAGAATATATTGAAACTGTTAGGGGTTTAGCAGAGTTTGTGAAAAAGAGGGATAAAAGAGTGATTGATATGCAGATGAAGAGGAATGAAGAGTTGGAGAAGAAGAAAGAAGAAGAGAGAGCGAAGAAGAAGGAATTGGAAAGAGAGAAGGCGGAGAAAGCTAGGGCTTATGTGGAGCCTGATTGGGCGAAGGTGGATGATGATGATGTGGCGGATGAGGTGGTGGACGAAGAGGAAGATGTTAGGAAGAATGAGTTGTACTGTGTGGCTTGTGGGAAGAAGTTTAAGAGTGATAAACAATGGAAGAATCATGAGCAGTCGAAGAAACATAAAGATAAAGTAGCTGAGTTGAGAGAAGCTTTTGGAGAAGAAGATCAAGAAGATGATGATGACGACAATAACAACGATGTTGGTGATGCAGATGGGTTTTTGTCGGCTGATGAGGTTGAAAAGCTAAAAGAACAATTTGAAGGTCTTGAATTAGAGAAGGAAGAAAAAGGTGATGATCAAGAAAGCCAATCTGAGGAGTTTGTTGATGTTGATAATGGTTTAAAGGAAGTTGAAGAAGAAGAAGAAGAAGATGGTGATGATGATGATGATGAGAATAGTGTTTTAAAAGCAATGTTAAAGAACCGGAAAAATGTTGGATCTACAAGGAAGCAGAAAAAAGTTTATGTTGAAGTTGAAGCAGAAGAAGAGGTTGACTTGATGGAGTACAATAATGTTAAAGGTAGAAGAAAGAGAAGAGGGAAGAAAGAGACTGCTAAAAGAGATGAAGATGAAGAACACGAAAGAAATGATAAACCTGAAATAAGTAAAAAAGCTGAGGTGGACGAGAAACACGATGATGGTTTACAAACCGAAATACCATCTTTTGCTGACAATGAGAACAATGGTGGAGGAGATAATGGGCCCACTGGAAAGATTAAGGTTTCGAAGCAAGCTCCTGCAATTAAAGTTACCAATAAAAAGGAAACAAATTCGAAAGCAAAAGCTCCCTCCAAAGGGAAGAAGCAGAAGGTAGAAACATTGCTATAATTTTAAGTTTTATTTTACCAAATTGCATTTCTGTTAACGTGGTTTACCGATTTGTACAATGTTTGATCTAAAAATCATGTTATATGATTGCAGGCAACATCAATAAATTCTGGACATGAATGTGATACTTGTGGTGTAGATTTTGATTCAAGGTGTTTACTTAATGCTTTGAGTTTATGATTTTATGTGTTGCATAACTCTATTTGTTGGCACTTGAGGCTTATTATAGTTGCTTCTGTCACAGGAACAAATTACATAAACATTTGAATGACACGGGTCATGCTGCAATCAAATCGCGTTGACAATGAAGTCAAACAGGAATTTCAGGGCCTGATTGATATCAATTTTGTTTACAATTATACCCTTTGTAGGGTAGGGTTCTACATTTCTACTTATAGTTGTAATTGAATTGATATAGAGAATAAATGTTCAAATTATGTTATAATTGTTATTTATTTGTTTATATAGAATGGGAATTATTTTTTACTTAAGTAAATGTATCATATGTTTAATTCTTCTAAGATTTTAGGTCTATTAATCATTGGTTCTAACCAGTTTTTCTCAAAGCCAAATTTAACAATTCCTTATGATCAAACAAACAGACAAGTCTTTAATGTTAACAAAAGCTCAAAAGCCAACCAGGTTACAAAAAATAGAAGTTGTCATTTGACTTGAGAAAGTCAAAAGCAATAATATTAGTTGAGAAAAGAGAGCTACCAGAACAAGTTCTACAGACAATTTTTTTTTTAAGAATATACATATAATTAAGGTTGCAGTTATAGCGGTTTGGTGGCGGCTTCCTGTATATAAGCAACCGCTTCATCTTCTGACAGTTGTTTTCCCTGTGCAAGTCCTCTAACCAAAGTGTCTGCATACTCTTTAGCTGGTGCACGAATTGGTATTTTCCCAGATTTAAATCCATCAACAGCAGCATGAGTGCACCTGAATTTAAATAAAAAATGGTTTAAAAAACTTGAAAGAAAAAGATTCAACTTTTCTAGAAAAACGAGCTTACGTCATTGTCAGAATTGGAATATCATTCTCCTTTCCCAAGCAGACAACATTATGGTACCAACCGTCCTGCGCAAAACCGACACTCGGTTAACCTATATAAGTTTATTTGTTTGACTTGAGAAAGTCAACTCAAAGAAGTTGTATTGTTATACCTTAAGAGCTTCTAAAGAAATATTCTTTTCATGTTCAATGGAATCTAAAGCAGTCAAGTCAAAGAAAGGTGAACTTGTGTCCACACAGACATTCTCCTGAAGCAGAACATCATTAAACTGTTCAAGACTGCATAATTGACAAATCAAAATCAAAATCAAAATCAATATATATATGAAAATATAAAATATCTAAAAAACAAAAAAAAAAGTTTTGATGACACGTACGTGATCCGATACAGGCACATAAAAGTTTTCTCCTGATTATTAATTTGAGGATTAAGAAAAGCAACACCTCCCGGACCCCACGTAACCGTACTCTCTCTACCAAAGAATAAACGGTGCGGAACCGTTTTCCACATAACCTCCTTCGGTTTGGTTTTATCCATGGCTCCTTGACATGGCCTTTTCATACCTTCCGCCTGAAAATTAGATCAAAACAAAGGGTAAAATGGTAATTTACCATAGGCATGAATAACAGTATGAAGTTGTTTTACCTGGCCACCTTGTATATAACAAAGAAATCTTGACTCGCTCATGTTTGATCCGAAAGAAGCATACCAAACGTCAACTTTTGCTAACTCAGATCTCCAACCTTGAGAAGAAGTGACAGTAACTTGATCTAATTTGAATCGCAACTTATTAGTGAATAAATACATAAATAAATAAGAATTTTGGGAAGTTAATTGGATAATTATAACCTGCACCAGCATCTTCTCTAAGATTCAGTTTTGAAAGTGGTATTGTAACATCCACTTCGAGATTTTCTGATAATGTATTTACAACATCATCATCATATTCATCTTCTGATTGTGAGCTATATATCTGTAACCACATGGTGAAATAAGAAAAGAAAATACCCAATTGCTTACGTTAAATTGACAATTATAACAAATAAATAAAATTTAAAAAAAATAGCAAAATTGCCACCTGAAGTTGAGGTGTGACTTTACTGGTCAACTCCTCAGGCAATTTGTCTGCTAGTATTGGCCAATATGCAGTTAATTCCTCGCGGACCTGAACAAATGTATATTTTATGCATAAGAAGATTACATTACATTTTTTAATAAATCTGAAATGAATAATTCATTGTCACACGGTCTTACCGCCTTGATCACTCTCCATGTAGATTCAAATGGATAAATCGCACATGATTCAACTATAGGTTTGTTTTCTAGCAACATTTCAACACAAGAAACTACTGATTTTGCTAATGAGTTGAGATTGTATCCTCCTTCTAATGCCATAATAATCTTTCCACTACTAAACTTCATCAACTACACAAATCAACAAAAATATCATTACATTACATCTTTCATGAACTTATGTGATTTGATTCAAACAAAGACAACCTTACACACTTTTATATCAAGTGATATTAATTAAGAATTTAAGAGCATGCTATTCATGTAAACCTTAGAAAACATTACTGAATTATAGCATTCTAACCTTTTTCAACATTATAGAATAACCATGCGGCGTAATACGACAGCCTCCAAGAGGATCACCAATTGCTGCTCAAAGATACAATCCAGAGTTTTATATAATTTTGAACAATAAATGAAACACACACACACACGCATATATAGGGGAGGGTTCAAATGAAAACCCTAGAAACACATTTTTTCAAAATATAAAAAATTTAAATAAATTATATATAAACATAATGGCTTTTGGTAAAAATATATATATATATATAACAAGGCTCTAAATATATATTTTTTTAAAAGTTACATATGTAAAATATGGTTAAAAATCCCCTGTTACATATGTAAAATTTCACATAATATTTAAAAAACGGAGTTTTTATGTTATTTTTTACATATATATTTTTTTAAATAAATACTCAGCGCTTTTTTGCTATTTTTATAAAAAGACGAAAATGTATGTAAAAGTGAGCCTTTTTAAAAAAATTACAAAAAGTTTAGCTTTAAGTTTCTAGTGTTTTCACATCTTAAGTTTATATACCCCTATATATATTATGTTAATTTGACAGTTAGAGAGTTGACCTGCATCAAATCCTGCTGAGATCATAATTATGTCAGGGTTAAATTCTGTTGCAACTGGGATTAATATATGATCCCAAACAGCAATATAATCTGCATCTCCACACAGACCATTTTCCCATGGAACATTTATATTATATCCTGCACCAGCATCCTCGCCGATCATGATATGCGAACCATCATCACCCGTTGGATAAAAACTCCCATACTCATGCCTGCAAGTTACCAATGCATTCTAAACAATAAATATCATCCCAAACAGATTACATGTTTTAAAAATAAATATAAAAATGAACAACAAAACGAAATCATTTAACTTTACGGTCTTTACCTGTGAACAGAGAAAAACAGGACTCGAGGGTCTTTATAGAACATCTTTTGAGTACCATTTCCATGATGAACATCCCAATCAACAATCAGTATCTTGTTGATACCTAATTCCTAAAGCATAACAAGATTTAACTTACTTAATAATCAGTTGTATATTAATTAATGATACAAAACACAATTAGCTCTCACTTTTTGGTTAAAAAGAAAGCTAGTTGCGATTGCGACATTGTTATACAGACAGAATCCCATTGGTTCGCTTTCTTCTGCATGGTGTCCAGGTGGTCTAACAATAGCAAATGCAGAGTTAAGTTCCCCTTTTGCAACTTTCTCAGAAACCTATTAAACAGATAATTTATTAAAAACTTATATTTAATTATACATACCATATAACATGTATTTACAAGTATGGAAATATATTTTCACCTCAAGCACAGAGCCAGCAGCAAGATAAGCAGATTCTGATGAACCTTCATTAAAATAAATTGAATTGAATCTAGCAGCCACCCTGATTCTTTGTGATTCTGTTTTTTTGGAGCTTATAGTCTTGATCAGATTAATGTGATTATTGGTATGAACTGCAGCTACATATTTGTCTTCCACTTCTTTGGCATCAAAGACCATGCATCTGAAATTAAAGTTACCATACACGGTAAATCATGTATACATCACCAAACCGATTTAACACTTGTTACTGCAATTAACTACAGGTTTCTAGTGGCCCCCCCTAAGTTAAAACTAGGATTCAGATATTGTTTTATCAAGTGATCAAGCTAACCAAGAAAAGTTTTGAAATAAAACTCAGCGAATATGAAATGTGAAAATTAGGAAAATGAACTTGATTTATGAAAGATAGCCTACAATATATAATAAAAACACTTGCAAAAAAAGAAATTTATTGACTTTTTTCCATGAACAGATCTTGTTTCAAATGGCAAACATATATGGAACCAGATCCAATCCACATAAAACCAAAGGTAGAAGATGAGTTGCATACACAGAAGTGACACTGGGGAGGGTCAATAGGTTCCATTGACCAATGTTGACCAAAATTGTTCAGCTTTCTATACATAAAAATGATTTGAGAAAAAAAAATATATGAGTTGAACTCCAAGGTTGCAGTTGGTAGAGGAGAGAAACTCATGATGACCAAAATTTCTAATTGAATTCTCTTGAAATTGGTGGTGTTTTTAGAAGTAAAGTTGTGTCTCAATATGCATGTTTCCACTGAAATCAATCAAAATCACACCATCTTTTCCGTAATAATTCCACCAAACACTAAATCGGTCACATTTTCAGCTATCTAACACTCTAAATCCCCTAAAATCGCTACAACGCAAGCCTACAGTGATAAACTCACGTATTCCGTGTGTAAAAGAGCTCACCTTTGATGAATTCCAGCGGACGTGAGTTTTTTCCAGATAGCACGAATACGATCGGGGTTTTCGGGATGACTTTCGCCTCTAGGTGTCGAATGCTTACACATCCTTTCATCGTAAACCAACCCCACTCGACGTTGTACCGATGATGAACACTGAGGTTCAATTTCGTTGATGTGAACGGGCGGAACCTCCATAGATCGACGCAGGAATATGAAGAGGAGGAAGAGGGTTTGAAATTTGAAAGAAAGATACGGAAGCTTTGATTGGTTCTCCCTCCTAGCAAAAAGCGAAAGTACAGTGATGATGGACTCATCCTTTCCATAGTTCGTTTAATCACTCAAATTTCGGGTCGGGTTATGTTGTAACCAAATTTTAAATACATATCTTTTAAAGTCTTCAACTTTTAATCAAGGTCGTTAAGTTTCACCAGAAAACTATGGTTGGGTTGGGTTGGGTTAGAAGCCGGTTTCAGTAAAACTGGATTAAAAATAGGGTTGAGTCCAATCAAGTTTTCTATATTAGTTTTCAAACGTTTTTTTTACACCTCATCGGGCTTTCTCAGTTCTTGTTACTAGTTTCCAACAAAATTGAACAAGTGGAATTGGTACAAGTGAGTTTGGGACCCAACAAATTGTTTGAGATTTACGCTACATAAATCTTTCAAGATATCAAATATGCCGAGTGTCAAGTGAAACAATTAGAATCAATGGAGTAAATAAGTCGTTTGGTCATCAGCCTAGTTAACAATTTCATATACAATCAAACATAAATGCTTATTTTAAACAACTAAATTTACATAATATGAAATATTATATTAATCTATATATGTGTGTGAATCTGACAATAGATGCTGATTTTATAAGGATGATTGTTTGTATAATTCATAATCAGACCGTTTCTTACGGTTTGAAATTTTAAAAACAACCGACTAAAAGTTCAAAGAAAAACCTACCGTGAACCAAACGGATGACACGGATGACGGTGGTTTCTCTATCACGATTTTAAACCGTACCATGAAAACTTGTAAAGAACAAATGGACAAAATAGGGAAAAAAACTCGACATGTGTGAAACTTGGAGGGGTTTGAAAGTTGAAACTTGAAATACAACTTGTCTAAATTAGGGCCACCGCACGCACACGCCGTTCGGAGTTCGGACAATATCTCGCCGGCGGTAGATCCAGCTCCCGTAATCGCTGTCATTCACTTCTGATTACTAATCAGGTATGCTTTTTAGTCGGTCTCTCGCTGATTTCACTTTGTTGCAAAAATTAGTAACAATCGGTTATAATTTCATATAGAAAGATGATCAAACAAACTTCGATGTGCTCATTGTTATAATGTTTTGGTATTTATCTGTTGAGGATCAATAATGACAGTTTTGTTCTATTAGACAGCTTAATTTTGCATAATAGTGCTGTTGTACCATAAATCCATGACTTTAGGAACTTCTCTTCATCTGTCAAGTCTGTCTGCATAAATTGTTGCTTTTTATCAATACTTGATGACGACAAAATCCAGTTGAATTAGGATGGTATTCTATAAGTAATCATCAATCAAATTAGGTAACGAAACAGGATAAGTGATCATATGTATTAAGGTTTCTTATACTTTTGGGCTGATAAGTGATCCATGAGCTCAAAAAGGTGAATAGCAGCAGCCCATAAAAGAGATTACGGGAGTTTGGCAATTGAAATCTAGGGCACTGCAAGCGTACTTCATACACGCAAAGAACAAAATCGACACCTCAGTTTGATATCGAGGAATATTGAAGCTGCGAATAGCGACACTTGATTAGCAGATTAAATTAGGAAATCAGAATCAAGTAATCTTTCATCCTCTTTAATCTCCTGCCATCTTCTTCAATCTATTGTCTTCCTCTTCAAATCAAGTAATCTCTACTGTTCTTTGTGTTACTTGTTACTAATTTTAGGTTGATTTCATTTCTAATTTGGTCTTGAATCTCGATACTCTTTGCCTTCTATGACGATCTCATACTGATTGTAATTATTGTTTGTTACTTTTGGCCATAAATGATGACTCTGTTAACTTGATTAAATAGATAGTTAGAACACATTTATTTGATTTTAGTTTAGTTCATAGTGAGTAGGGAGAATTTATAAGTTATAACTGAACAAGGATACACATTATGTAAAAGATATCACATTATACCAAGTGAATTAACATCATGAAATCAATTTGCACAGATTTGTCATTAACCAAAGATGAAACCTTTACTATTTGGAATTATAAAGTTAAAATTCTAATTAAGTTACATTGTTTTTCAGCTTATAACCTTAGTTGAGTTTAATGAGTGGTTCTTCTACATCTAGCAGCTTAAAAGTTGCATTTTCACACTGTGTTCAACAAGTTAGAACTTATGACTACCATCACTACCTCTGTCTTCTTGAACTACCCGCAAGTATCCGTCGGGCAGGTTTTGCTCTACGTGCGTTTAACGTTGAAACGTCGCGCGCAATGGACGTTGCATCTGACCCCAAAATCGGGTTGATGCGTCTTCTTTGGTGGCAAGATGCCATCGACAAGATCTTCAAAAACAAAATTATTGAACACCCGACAGCACAAGCTCTTGCATCTGTCATATCTGAGCAGAAAATCAGCAAAAGTTGGTTGAAACGGCCTGTTGAAGCGCGTATAAACGATGCACAAAGGGATTTTGATGATGTTTATCAAACAGTTGAAGAGTTGGAGAAGTATGCAGAAGATACATCTTCAACTATTTTGTATACAACTCTTCAAGCAGGCGGTATAACGTCCACTGCAGCAGATCATGCGGCTTCACATATCGGGAAAGCGAGCGGGTTGCTTTTGCTTATTAAATCGCTTCCTTATCATGCAAACCGTAACCACCAGTTTAGTTATATACCGGTTAAAGTGGCTGAAAAACACGGGTTGGTTTTAAAGCAAGGTGAGAAAGTGGAGATAAGAACCGATTCACGTGAGAAACTTAGTGAAGCGGTTTTTGATATGGCATCAACGGCTAATGCCCATTTGCAGAAGGCTCGAGCCTTGACTGAATCGGTTCCTAAAGAGGCTCGATCGGTTCTTCTGCCTGCTGTGGCTTCACAAGCTGTTTTGGATTCTTTGAGTCGAGTTGGGTTTGATGTGTTTGATCCGAGTTTAAATCGGGGGATTTTGGGGGTTAATCCGTTGTTTTTTCAGTTAAATTTGAAGTGGCATTCATGGAGGGGTGTGTACTAATAATGGATCTTTTTTATAAAGAAATTGTTTTGAATAATTTTTGCTGATAAATAACAAAGGCATTTGGTATTGTTATAGGAGGATGTCTAAGAATGTTTGAACGAAGAACCTTGCAATTTTTTAATTGTGGTTGATGATTTTATCTCATGTAACAAGATATTATTAATGATTAGACTTTTATAAGAGGATAAAGATTTTTTTTTATTTTTATAATTGTGAAAATCAGTTGGCTAGAAAGCTTACTGAATGACATATGTATGTAAAATGAAAGCTGAATTGGAACATGAGACGGACTCAAGAACTTACGTGACAAATCTAAGAGAAAAAGTTTAATTTCAATAGATTTAAGTACCTAAATATGATTTTTTAGAGGCCAAACATTTAAATTTAAATACCTAAATATAGATATAACAAGCCATGACAAGCTGACTCGGATTTATATAAACCACCCAAAACTTATAATTTTTTGGGAGAAGTTGGAATCAAAATCTAATCCATCAATCAACTCCAATCGAATCAGATCGGAGAAATTGTTCAAACAAGATGGAGGAAAATCCCAGCACCGATCCAAACGAAAAGCCCGGACTTGCAAGTCGTGTCGGCAACAACATTTCATCGGCATTCTTCGCGTCTCTTGAGAGCTGCGCGTGTGTCAATTTAGCCACCGCGGATTCCGATGATGAGGAGGGTCTGGATGATGAGGAATTGAATGATCAAGTTATTGTGGTGGCGCGTATACAATCCACCGGTTCAAATAGTTTAAAAGATTCTCCGGCACACATCGAGAGTCTCCCCGTTTGACTCGACGATTCTAAAAACTGAAACATTCCGATCAGTAATTTTGTTCGTCAACGTGTTGTATATAATTTGGTTGATTCGAATGTGTGTAATATGGATTCAACGTGGTGTATATGCATGAGTGTTTTCCTTGTTCTTTTATTTGTTTGTTGCTAATTTATTTCTTTTAGGAAAGTATGATAAAAAAAAAATTTAACGGCGAACAATGAATGTTAGTAACGCACCCTCGTTATATGAGAAGGCTTGTCCAACTCTGACCAACATGTTCTCTTAACCGGACCCATTCGACATCAGAGTTAGCGAGTATCCAAGAAAAGTTAGCAAGTATCCAAGAAAAAAACCCAAAAACCATCTCAACGGACTTGTAGAGAATTATATGCTACTCAAATGATTCGAACCTTGATCTAGAGAGTAAAACACTGGTGTCTCAACCATACTTGCAAGGAGTTAGTTTCTTTTTTATATATGAGAATTAATGGTTAAAATTACGTGGTTCCTTTGTTAAGATAATAAAGTTTATAATGCATGCAATGTTACATTGTTTTGTTCTCAAGTTTACAATTACACAAAAGAGTCATGGTTTCTTTGAGTTGCTTATATATAATACTAATACTAATTTAGTAATTAGCTTTTGATATTCATTATTCATTTCAGATAAAATGTATCACGCTCTAAAAAAGTTACGTTTGATTATTCGATATTTTATAAGATTTCAAGCTCAACCAAATGTTCTTAAAGACCATCGATTTCATTTGAGATAACCCGACAGTGTTAATGTTTTGAAGTTTCCAACCATTTTTATAAATCTTTCGAAAATTAGATGAATAAGTAGATGACTTCTATAGAAAAATTAGAGAGATGTAGCAGAAAACATAACTAGATAGTAGATACAATAACCATCATCATGGGATGGAAATGACATGAATAAAAAGAAAGGCATTGTGCAAAACTAGTGGATCACGTTCGTAGTCACTTAATTAAAATCAAATAAAAGGTCAAGATTTGATATTCTAATATCTATACATAGAAGATAAAGTTTATATTTGATACGAATCCAAAACCAAACTATTGACAGTTTTAACTCCAAAAACATCCAAAACAAGAATCAACACTCAAATTCAATAAAAACAGACCAATTGTGGTACCATCCATTTCATTCAATCCTCATCCTTTTAAACGCCGGCACCTCATCACTGCGGGTCCCGCCTTTCGCATTCCCAACTTGAATCACAATATCCGACGTTGCAGCGTTCCTCAATCCACCATTTTTCTCCACCTTGTAACTCAATTCTTCCCCATTCATCCCTTCATCTATATACACCGTTGACTTCTCATCAATCTCTTTTCTAATAACCATTTTTGATAGTTGAGTCACCACTTTCTTTTCCAGACATCTCCTAACCGGGCGGGCCCCATATACCTACATTTTCAAGTTGAAACCCGAGATGAGTATAGTATATAACTATATATATAATTGTGAAAACTAATCAACAAGATTATGCTTACTGGATCATAACTAGCTTTCAGTATAATATCTAAAGCTGAATCTGTAACTCCCAGAGCAACACCTTTATCCGCAAGGCGAACCGCCACGTCTTTTAACTGAAGTCTCGCAACTTTCCTCAAATCACATTGCGAAAGCGGGTCGAACACAACAATCTCATCAAGCCTGTTTAACAGCTCCGGTTTAAAGTGCTTCTTTACCTGTCAAGAAATTTGTTGGTTCAAGATTCAGTTATTTTATATAGATTTGATTACACAAATGGTCCCTATGGTTTGCAGAAAATAACAGGTTTGGGTAATCAGGGTTTCAAGTAATTTCAAGTTTTGTGATTTCACTTTTGTAACAATCTTAGGTATTACGGTTAAAATTAGAGTAATATGACCAAAATACCCTTTGACTTTTTAAACAGTCATTGTCAAAGGGTGAAAAGTCAAAGGATATTTTGGTCATTTTACTCTATGTTTAATCAACTCTTTTACATCTAATCAGTCATATCCATACCTCTTGCATCACCATTTCACGAGCATTGACCATTGTGGTCTTCCCCAAAAACCCTTTTAACAGATGTTGAGCTCCAAGATTAGAAGTCAAGATGATGACCGTGTTGGTGAAGTCAACGGTGCGACCTTGACCGTCGGTCAACCTTCCATCATCCAGCATTTGAAGTAATATGTCAAAAACCGATTCATGAGCTTTTTCCACCTCATCAAATAACACAACACTGTAAGGTTTTCTCCTCACAGCTTCCGTGAGTTGACCACCTTTATCATGACCAACATAACCAGGTGGTGCACCGATTAACCGTGACACCGAATGTCGCTCCATGTATTCATACATATCAATCCGAATCATAACTTTTTCATCATCAAACAATTGTTCAGCAAGAGCCTTTGCAAGCTCGGTTTTCCCAACACCCGTGGGACCCAAGAAGAGAAACGAGCCACTCGGTTGTTGGGCCAGACTCAAACCAGCACGTGACCGCAAAACCGCTTTGGCTACGGCACTAACCGCTTCATCTTGACCAATAACCCGTTTATGCAACGTGTCGGCTAGACTGATTAGCATATCGGTCTCATCGGTCCCGAGTTTGGTGACTGGGATACCGGTCCACCGACTTACCACCTCAGCAATCTGGTCAGGTCCCACCGTCTCCGTCAGCATTACATTTTCATCTTCAGTCCCTTCAAGTTTTGAAATTGCAGTTTCCACATCTTGAATTGCTCCATATTTCAAGTCTGCTGCTTTTGCTAGATCATATGTTCTTTCTGCTTCATTAAATGACACCAAAAGTTCTTCCTTTCTCTGTTTCAACCGGTGAATTTCATCGATTCGTTCTTTTTCTTTTTTATATTTCATCATCAATGGTTGGAGTCTATATCTCAAGTCATCAAGTTCCCTTCTCACCTGCAAAAATAGCACAAGTTAGTACACTATTAACCATAATTAACCAAAAGATCAGAGTCTGATGTAAGCTTAATGAACTCACATCATCAAAACGCGCTTTGCTTGCGTTATCTTTTTTCCTTCTCTAAAGCATGAAGCTCAACCTCCAACTGCATTCGCCTCCTTTCAAGATCATCAATTTCTTCAGGTTGACTTTCTAATTGTACCCTCACATTCGCACACGCTTCATCCATTAGATCAATAGCTTTATCAGGCAAGAATCGCCCTGTATACAAATTCCAATTAATTATGTAAATTACTTAACTTTATTAGAACTAATCGTCTTGAAATAGATTATGTAGATTATTGCATCATAAAAAATATCATAATCATACCAGTTATGTAGCGGCTTGAAAGTTTAGCTGCAACCACAAGCGCGCTATTGAAAATCCGAACACCATGGTGGTTTTCATATTTCTCTCTCAACCCTCTAAGAATGCTAATTGTGTCAGGAACACTCGGTTCACCAACACGAACCTGATGAAAACGTCTCTCAAACGCAGCATCTTTCTCCACATACTTGGTATATTCCTCCAAAGTGGTCGCGCCAATGCATCGAAGCTCACCTCTTGCAAGCATTGGCTTCAAAATATTCGACGCATCCATTGCAGACCCTCCCATTCGACCCAATCCAAGAACAACGTGAATTTCATCAATGAATAATATAATCTTCCCTTTAGCTTCTTCTACTTCTTTCAAAACCGCGTTCATCCTCGCCTCAAACTCTCCTCTGAATTTGGTTCCAGCAACCAACGCACCCATATCCAATGATACAACGCGTATATTACGAAGATTATTCGGTACATCGTCTCTCAGAATCCTCTGTGCGAATCCTTCAACAACTGCAGTTTTCCCCACACCAGGTTCACCAATAAGAACAGGGTTGTTTTTTGTTCTTCTTGATAAAACCCTAATCACTCTCCTAATCTCCGCATCTCGCCCGATCACTGGATCGATCTTTCCGGCTTTCTCGGTAAGATCACGACCGTAGGTTTTCAAAGCATGGATAACGGTATAACCATATGCATTTTCCACCTTGTTCTGCGTGATAAGATTGTGATTGGTGTTCAAAGCCTGGATATTGGAATTACCAGATGCACTTTCAAACTTCTTCTGCGCGATAAGATTGTGAATGGTGTTCAAAGCCTGGATATTGGTATTACCAGATGCACTTTCGACCTTCGTTTGCGCGATAAGATTGTGGCAGGTTATCAAAGCCGGGAAATTGGTATTAACAGATGCACTTACCACTCTATGCTTTTCCACCTCACTTTTCACCAGGGATGCATGAACTCCAGCTTCTTTTAACAGAACAACAATTTGAGTATCTTCAAGAAGCCCTAAAATCAACTGATCAAGTCCTAAATTCTGCAGATGTGTAACGTGTTGAGTCAATTTGATCATAAAACTACTTGGCGGAACTTTACACCCTGCAGGTAGTTTATACGTTACATGAGACTGGAAAGGTAAATTCATCAATGCTCGACTGAAAATCCTTTCGGCTGTATTACCGGCTTCTTCACCACCGACATTGCTAATTGCTCGCCGGAATATGCCGTTATGGTCGATAATCAAATGGACGGCGACATGTAGCGGCGTGAAACATGCATGTCCGGCGTTCAGAGCAATGTTGTGACCGTGAGCCAATGCGTATTCATGTCTGATAACAATGCCTAAACCCTACAAACACAATGAAAACATAATCAATGGCCGAATCAGTAACCCTAACTTGAAAAATACCGAAACGTCAAAACAAACTGGTTCACAAATCACAGTTCTTGTTTATCAGACAAACACCAAACGATCAATGATATTACACAAACATGATACTGTCAAGCAACATAAATGATTAGAGTGTGTTATCACCTTACTTCAACAGCGTACAGAAATCATTCAGAAGCAAACGATTCGATGTTCTTCGAAGTTGCATGTATTAGATTGTGTTTATAAACAATTGATTTAGCAGATTTATAGAAAGACTTTAAGTCTTTTAATTTAGATCATTTCTCCACGATGTAAAATGAGTGGATGAACGAATGATTTATAATATTGTATACAGATCGTAGATATCTGGAATCAAACCGGACTTGTTCGAGGGATTCCGATTTTTCCTCTTCTAAAGAATATAGATATATATAAGTTACGGCGTTACGCATACGGTTTTGGAATATTACAACATAAGTCCTGGAAGTTTGAAATGTTACGATTAACATCCCCTTCTTTATATTAAGCATAACTCATTTATTTTTTATTTATTTATTTTAACGGCAAAACCATAACTCATTTGACTCGCGAGAGTGTAACCGTTCAGTCAATGCAAATGAGCTGATTTCAAGGTGTTTGGCTTAAGGTTTAATTGTTTGGTTTAGGGTCTGATTTTGGCGTTAGACAGTTTAACTACTTATTTAACATTATTTATTTATCATTATATTATTTTGATTTTAAGATGTTTTTTGTGTGTATATGTAATATACGAAAGAATCGTCTTCATTATTTTAATAAAATCAAAAGAAACTATCGACTTAAATAAAACCAATTTAAACAGTCAAACTTACCCAACTAGTTTGATGTATCATATTATAAAAATGAAGTTAACAATACGGTTTAAAATTATGTTAAACCAAGTGTTTTTTATCAATTGTGTAGCAAAGATCTTTATTAATTATTTTGTTATGTGTTATGTATTGTGTATGTTATGTCAAATATGTATGATGTTGTATTGTTTTATATATACGTTATCATGTATATATAAATTGTTTTGTAATAAATTGTTTGAATCATGTACGTATCAGTTTTAAACGAAAGACCCATTCACGTTAGAGGCGTTCCAAGGTGATCCAGCTAACAGGATTCAGATCACATGCCTAACAATCCTGTTAACATGCTTCTGCTTGTTAGGTTTTGTTGTTATTTTTAAGGTGATCCAGCTAACAAGCTTTGGATCACCTTTGTTACCGTTATCACCAAATCTTCACCTTTGTTACCGTTTATCTCCAAGGTGATCCAACTAACAGGATTCGGATCACCTGATCCGACTAACGAGATTTGGATCACCTGCCCAACATTATACTATTATAGTAACATTCCAGTTAACATGCTTCAGCTTGCTAGGTTTTGGTGGTGTTAATCTGAAACATTGTCACATAAAATACATCTGACTGATGGACTTGATGAGATATGATAATAAGATAAAGCCTAAAGGCCCAAAACCCAAACCCGATAATTGGGATCTAACTCAAAGCGGATGAACAAAGTAACAAACAAGCTAGCCACGTGGCATAAATCAATCAGCGAAAGAATTTCTCACCAACAAGATGATCAACTAGATTATTTTGGTAAATTATACAAGGTGCCCCAGTTACATTCAAATCCACAAAGGATTATAGTCTTTAATAAAAGGTGAAGATCATAAATTACATTAAAACCAACCCCAAATTAAAAAACTAAACAACAAACAAAACTCTAAAGCTCAATTTGCCTTGTATTTGACTCCTCAAACTGACCAATTCATGCTCCTCATCATGGTTCAATAACAAGTAGAGGCTGCAAGTAACAATGTCGTATCCGTTTAATTAGCAACAATATAGTAATTTTAGATATACACGTAAAGAGGAAAAAAAAATACCGTATCGAGGCTAACAGGTTTGCCATCCTCCGCAATAATATCAACTATTGTTCCAGATTGATCGGCCTAAAAACATAACAGAAATAATATAGTGATCAAAACAAATACCAAACTTTCCAGGATAATTCTAACCTTTGTCCGTGTTAGAAAACAACATGGAGTGAAGATTAATGGTACAAATTTGCATGATTTAAAAAAGGGTAAAAACGCAGCATTTTGATAGATTAAGGTAACAAGTTCGACTTAATAAGAATATTAATGGTTAGGAGTTGTACTAATAAAGAATCATATATGACAGGTGATTTTTTTAGAATCTTGCATTCCATATATTCAGAAGTTAACATAACTTATAATTTAAATTTAGTGTCTCTCAAGTAATTTATATTAAGAACAGAAGCATGAATTACCTCAATCTCATTCATCAACTTCATGGCCTCAATAATGCAAATAACCTGACCCTTTTGAACCTTGTCTCCAACCTGAAAAACAAATATTAAAATCTTATTTAGTAAATCAACCACAACACTTCATAATTAAGAAAGTAAGGACTAGATAGACAATAGTAAACCCTACAACCTCGATAAAATCTTAAATTTAAAACTGATAAAATCAGTAACTAGACTTAACAAAGACTACATATACGATTCTTGATCATTAAAGTAGACTACTTTATCTCAAACATGTGACCAATGGTATGATATATTATCAACTAGAGGCTGCAAATTTGCCCATTTGTGGTTTATCTGTGAATGGGTCAGTTTGTGTGTTTTTTATTTCCAACTGGCAACTGGTATAACAAATAAAAGCTACCAAGAAACGGGTTACATAAGTTGAAACGGCGTAAAACTTACAAAACGCCTATTTATAGTGTATAAAACTTCTTAAAGGTCAATTTTTTATAATCAAAATTAGATATCCGAAAAAAGGGTTTTGTGGGTCAATTCAAACCGACCCGTTTTGACCCGTTAACTAAACATACCTTGACAAATGGTGGAGCTCCTGGTGCAGGGGACCGATAGAATGTTCCAGCCATCGGGCATTTTAATGGAGGGTGAGAGGACTTAGGTTTTGCAGGTGAAGGTGACGGTGGTGCTGGTGGTGCTGGTCCTGAAGAAGCAGCAGGTGCCGCCAGTGGCTGTGGTGGTAGTGATTGATACATAGCCTGTGGTTGTGGAGTTTGCATCATAACCATAGGGCCAGCTGGCGGTTGAGGTAAAGCTTCCTTCTTTCTTATAACAACCTCACAGTTTTCTTGCTTTAACTCGAGCTCCATAATGTCTCGTGAATCCACTAGCCTGAAATAGAAAAATAAATCACACCCAAAATGTAATTTGATATATTCTTAAGATATTGGAAATTTGTGATGAAAATGAATTGACTTACTTAACAAGCCCTGCAACTTGATTCATGAATGCATTGATTGATGCTGCATCGGGGATTGTGGCGTTTGGAGAAGATATTTTGGTTGATTCTTCTGATTTCTTTGAAGATGGTGTCGAATTCAATGATTTCTCAAGGGCAGACTTAAAGAAAATAAAAATATATTTTACAAACGAGAGACGAAAGTAAGTTATTTATGCACCTCATCATGTTTTGTAGCTCACCTCGTTAAGTTGGGCAGACACTCTAGTAAGGTCATTCTGGCTCCTCTTAGATGACTACATAAAATAACAATCAAATTCATTATATGAACTCAATCATCAAAATATTACGATCATTGTGGATATTTTTATGCATTAATAGATCAAATGAAAACACTGATTTAGATTAACATACACAGCTGACATGGACCAAAGCACACAGAAATGACCAAATAAATCTTTCAATGGTCATCAAATGATCAAGTTAACCTAAGAAAAGGTTTTGAAAGGTTCTCCAATCAAAAAACACAGATCTTAGCGAACGAACGGAACATTGGAACCATGTTATCTGAGTTATCATCTAAAAGAATTTGGACACAGTTGTATAACCCAAAGCAATTTAAACATCCATTGAACATATTAATCATATTATTCAGTTGAATACTTGAAAGCTACCTTCTTTCCTCTCATGACTTGGTAACAGATCACATTACTACAGTCTATATTAATCACACGAACGTTTCGGATACTGAAATATGCTTAACTACAGCTGGTAAAACTAGAAATCAGAACAATTCATCCTCAAATTTAACACATTAACAAATCAACCAAGAAATTCCATAACAAAGCACGAATCTAGCAGGATCACATATACCTGGAATCCTAAAGACGATGATCCAGCGATCAATGCTCGGTTGGATTTCAAATCCGATTGAAATAAAACAACGGAGGAGTTACGGTGGTTAGGGTTCTGCTTAGGGTTTTGGTAAGCAGCGAGTAAAGGTGATGTTTTTGGGCAATTGACAGTGAAGGAGGCCATTGGTGAAGGGGCTAAAAGCTGTGAATTTGGGAGACGATGATTCGATTGCAATGGCGGATGAAGGGATTCTTGTATGGGTTTGGGGGCGGTGGAAACGAAGGAAGAAACGAGGGTGGTGTTAATGGAGGGCGATGTTAACGAGGAGAGTTGAAGGGGACGATGGTTTTGACGACGGAGTGATCTACAGACGGAAATTAGGTTCCTTATATTATGGGGGAAACGATATCTAGGTATGCTACAGGGGACGTATCTTTCGATAAAATCTTGAGTTATTAGGGAGCACGGAGTCGACGATCGGGTAACACTTCGGCAAGTGTTGCCGCGCGGCAACACCGCCGCCACCACCTTC
>WOUH02000014.1:1078946-1108798 GCA_009936405.2 Stevia rebaudiana
AGTTTAGTTTCTAGGGTACCATTGCCACTACTTTAGGGTAGTTTTCAGGGTAGTTGGAGGGTTTGATGTGGCATGATGTGATTGGGTTAAACTTAGGGTAGTTTACCCTAAGATCATTACCACTCCTTCCTCCCTTAGCCTTGCGTTAATATTTAATTAAAAATTTAAAAGTGTGTTACTTATTGATGACCTTGCGAGTTGCGGCACTCATCTTGTAAAGACAACACACGTTAGACAATTAGCTAACTGAGTATTCAAACCGGATGACGGAGGAACACGCACTGTTAAACGTTACACTTAATCTCTAGTTCTTTCACCCCTGGTAATAGTTTTGTGAGTAACTGGTGCGTAGAGGATTTTTACCAAATCGATATCCTTGATATCTCCGAAAGTCGTGAAAACTAATTTTGTGGGTTCTCCAAACAATTTGTTCGGGTAAAATTCAGAAAGAATGATTAGAACCAAACGTATGAAATCGTTGCGTAAATGAACCACAAAAAACATCTAATCTTGGCCATCCTAACTAATGAGAGAAGTTAAAGAAGCAAAAAAATAAAACCTCTAGCTCCTAAAATTATGACATGTGCTACAATGAGTCACATACTAATTAAGTATACATTAATGTAATTTAGCCATCCTAATTTGGGTACCTTTATTTTATAGATATGAATTAAAATAGAGAATGAGACGTGAATATTTTTTCATGACTAATTTAGGTAATGGTTTTATAGAAAACAATTCAGGATTTAATGAATATTCAAAGCACCAGGATTTACTTATTTACATATATTAAAAAATAGTTGGGCCTTTGGACTAAATGTAAAAAATATGGGCCTTAAAACTAACCTTCGACTTTCGTTCAGTTCACGACAGATATTAAACCCTACCTTACCAGACCTGTATCAATGCACACACTAAACACACAGACACCCTCGGCAAATACGCCGGCCGCCGGAGCAAAATCATCATCCTAAAAATGGAGACGGCGAGAACCGTGAAAGACGTTTCACCTCATGAATTCGTGAAGGCGTACGCCGCTCACCTCAAGCGCTCTGGCAAGGTTTATTTCTAATCTCTATTTTCACTAATTGATCGAAGATCTTTACCTGCATCTAATGTATTAGATATCACACGCCAAAATTCTCTTGCGTTGTTCGATAGATATAAATTTTTTAAACATCGGAGAATGATCTGTTGGCTAACTTTTTTTTATTAAATTGTTATTTTGATCTCTGAGCTTATTTCAGCCCTAATTTCATCTGCATTTGCATTTTTACCTGTTGAATATGTCTTTTCATCGTTACTTCATAACAATTTTCTTATTGACACGTAGATTACATACTTTTATCAGTATTCGGTAAACAGCATTATCTGGATCATTCAGCAGGCACTTGCCCAGCGGTGGCTGTGCATTTGTCACTTACTTTGTACCAGCTTTTTTAGCTATTTCTTCATGTTTGGACGATCATGCGACCTTAATAGTAAATTACGGAGTTTCAAGTAGAATAATTCAACTCTTCCTATATGATTAAGATTGATTAGGTTCAGTTAACAATCCATACATTGACCATATAGATTTGTGAAAAACAAATAAACAATACAATTGCATTAATTTGGGTTTGAATGACTAAAACACAGTGAATTAAATTACTCTACATGTTTAATGCATTTGCTCCTTCATCTGTTGACAGATGGAGCTACCACATTGGACTGATATTGTCAAAACTGCTACATTCAAGGAACTTGCACCATATGATTCTGATTGGTACTACATTAGAGCTGGTAAGCCTGTTTTCTATATTTCAAAACATAAACATAAGTTTTCAGTTGCTGATATTATTATTCTTATATAAAATTGTTAACTTTTAAGCATCAATGGCAAGAAAGATTTATTTGAGAGGAGGACTTGGTGTTGGTGCATTCCAGAGAATCTATGGAGGACGCAAGAGAAACGGTAGTGCGCCACCTCACTTCTGCAAGAGCAGTGGCGGTGTTGCTCGTCATATTCTTCAGCAGTTGCAGACCATGAACATTGTTGACTTTGACTCCAAAGGGTGAGTTTTTGAACTTTGACTTTGTTGTGTTATTTTAAGTTGAATGATTTATCTTGTGATTTTGTGAACCAGTGGGAGAAAGATTACATCAAATGGACGTAGAGATCTTGATCAAGTTGCTGGAAGAGTAGGTGTTGTTACCCCTTGAGAAATGCATCAAGATTGATTCCATCCATGTTTTTTTTTCCTGATTTAAGGAGATTGTGATACTTCTAGAAATGAAATTATATGTATCGAGGTTATTAACTTAGTTGAACCTGTGGATCATATACTCTATCCAGCTTTATTCTTACTAATCAAATTATATGTATTCTGCTAATCAAGAATCAAAAGAGTGAGTTGTTTAAAAAAAAAATCTGAAAATTGCAGCAAAAAGCAGGAATTTTTTAAAGAATTTTTTTGGAAATTATTAATCAAGTTTCTGTTGTAAGATTATTTGATAGAAGTGTGATATCTGTTAGAATTGTGGTCTTATACGAATTACAAAAAGAAAAAAATTTCTTACTATTAGCAAATAGAATAATTAACCTAACGAGGCTATAATCTGCATTTTGAAGGATTTACTAGATACTCAATTGGTATTTCTTAAGGATTTACTGATGATCAATCTTTATACAGCTGATGATATAAGGAATCAACCACGAAAAATTATTTAGATTAAAAGATCATTTGGTAAAATATAGAAAATTATCAGTTTTTTCAGTTTAGCAGCATGTCTAAAAGTTCTAGTTAATCTTCAAAATTACCAATAATTAAAGTACAAACAGATACACGAACACATTAAGGAACAATAAAATATGTCATGTCATCTAGATATTTGTAGTGGTCAAGACAAGAAACAGGTACAAAAATCAGTTATGTTCTCCAATACGCACTTAACAAGTACGCGATCCCATGTAATCGCCCTTTTGTGCCATCTATAAACAAACGGGTGGTGGTGAGTGGTGGTGCTATGACAGTCTAAGAGCCATTTCATGGAGAAGTGTTCGCTTCTGAGAAGCATTTATGACTTGATTTGTTTCAGCATTTTCCAACACATCAGCAACTATTCCAGCAGCATGACCAAGTGTTTCTTCAGTTGTTCTTTTCAGCATGAAAGCCTGCACAAACACAACCAACAAACAAACCACCAAACATTTTGCAACAAGAAATTCACATACTAAAAAAAATAACATATGGATTAAGATTAATGAAGTTGTTATTGATTGTGAGATGATTTCATGAGTGGATACCTGTCCATGATGTGAAATAGTCAACGTGCATGGTGACTGTAACCATGGTTCTCCATCAATTTGAACAGGCAACGGTGCAAGAAGCTGAATTTTTATAGTTTTTCCCTGTGCAAGCCTTCGGGCCCGTGAAAGACCCACCTGTCAAAAAGAAATATAATTTGGACCAATTTTGAAGTAATGTGGTATCACAAAAAGGCTACAATAGACATTATTTGTTGCAAACCTTGACATAGATTAAAAATTGGTTAGGGTTAACTAAAGGTGGCAAAATGCACAGATTAGGTGACGCACTAAAAGATGTAATCTTGTATGAGTCAAAACGAGTTGGGCAGGTTTGGCCTAAAACACTTTTTTGAATTGATGTATCTAATATGATTGTGGTTATTATATTATTTCAATAATTTTGTAATTCTTTGACAAAAAATCGGTTTATGAGGTTTTATATATTGGGAATACACTTTGGGTCTTTTGACCAATTTCACATTTTAGCTAAATTATTTATTTATTTATTTATTTATTTTTATTATTCCGGTTAAACCATGCTAACTGAATGTCTAAATGGGTCAAAATGACCACTTCTTATGTTAACTAAACTAAAGACAACCAAGTTACCTGAAGCTTTCCAAGATGCCAAGTTCCTGATATGCTTACAACTTCCAACATCTTATCATGCATAGATTGAGAATCAAAATTATCATTGTTTTCATTTTCATTTTGCCATAAATCTACACCACCCATGTAGCTCCCGATATTCGCAATAAGAACACCTTCCGCATCCTGCAAAATTAAAAATCACAAACATTATTTCATTTGGTTAGAAAGAAATCGAGAAATGTCATATGTAACACAAATAAACTAGCAGATGTCTCAAGTTTGAATCTGGCTTCAACTGGTTTCTCGCTTTAACCATTTGAAGGCCACATGTCTAACATAAATTATGCTTTACCTGGTCCCACTAGTTAACAAGGTATTGGTGGGACCCGTAACGGAATCATATGGTCACAAAAAAAAGTTTAAACAAACCTCGGGAACCTCAACGTTAGCACCATCAACATCCACTAGCACCTGCCATGGATAATCTGCTAATGTTCTATCCATCATACTCCTTGCACCTTCTCTAGCATATAAAACCTTATTCATAAACTGCAATTACATCACCTTAAAACCATTATTAAACACATAATTACAATTAACATTAATCCAAGATTTATTTAATTTGAATCTACGAAGAACATGTTCACCTGGTTATAAAACTTCTCCGGATTCTCTTCTCTTAAATTATGAATATCAAGAGCAACCTTCGCATCACATCCAACCCCTACAATCATAATTATCTAGTAAAAATTAACATCCATGATCCATAATCATCAATGTAATATAAAAGTGTAACATACCAAGATAATTATTCATGAATTTTGGGGAACGAAGCGGTCTTCCCTTATGATTCACAAAAGAAACCTTCCAACGATCAAGAACCGTTACTGCGGCATGCTCCACATGTTGCAACATCATGCAAAGACCTCCATGTTTTTCTACCGACCCTAAACCACCACCCCAGTTCAAAACACGGGCCAAATCATTCCCAGTACCCGCGGGTAAAATAGCAACGGGTGGTGGAGATACAAAGTTTTGTTTTTCAATGGCATCTAGTACCCAACCTGCGGTACCATCACCGCCACATACGAGCACTCTGAAATGTGGTACTCTTCTAAATAGATATAGACCGACTTCGGGACCTTCTTTTGAGCTCAATTCAAAGATCTACAACATACACAAGAAGTTTGACTGAGACTACATTTATAACTAGTTAATTACACAGATGGTCGCTGTGGTCTGTAGAAAGTAACAATGTTTGAGTACTAAGTGTTTAAAGTAACAGTTTGGAGTTTATGCTTTCAATTTTGTAACGGGTTTGGGTATTAAGGTTTACTTCTTTATTAACTATTATGTTAAATCAGGTGAAATGTACAAAATACTCTGTGACATTTCACCTTTTGACTTTAACTATTCAAAAAGTCAAAGAGTGTTTTTGGTCATTTCACCTCAGTTTAACAAAAAAGTTAACGGAAGTTAGCATTAATACTCAAACTCGTTACAAAATTGAAAGCATAGAACTCAAACCTGTACTTTAAACCCTTATAACCCAAACATATTACTTTTCACAAATCACAACGACCATCTGTGTTATAAATTCAAAGATATATGAAGAGTTTTGGAATCTTTCCAAGTATAAACCTGAACAGGGTTCAAAAGAATGTTCAACCGAAGCCTAATTGAATCTCCATGTTTAGCACCACTTTTTTTGTTAATAAAAACTAAAAGTGGCCTTGCATCGGGACACAAATTAACCAGATCATATCTCTGCTTCATTTGAACCTTTTCACACTCAACTCTATGACTTCTTTTATAACTCATTTTCTTGTTAATCATATCACTATTACCGCCATCAGTTTTTTGATCATCATCAGGTGTGCTTTCTGAAGATGACTCTGAATCCCCTAAAAGAAGTTTCTCATCACCCATAAAGACTTGATTCTCTTGCTTGTTTTTCTTAGCTTGACTTGTAATACTTGCGCGCACAGAAGACGCGATCTCATTGGCTCCAAAAGTTAGGGAACTCAAGAGCCCCCCGGATGATGACAAGCCCAAAACTTTAACATAAAGAGGTGACAATATCAATCTTTTAAAAGGACCCATATCACAAATATCACCCGTTTCACGATACATACAATGGCAATCAACATGTATCAATCGTTGACACCATAAACAAGACCATATTGCGGACCCACCAAGAAAAGACGGGCTACATGGTTCTTCACAATGCGTACAAAACGACGTTCCATCCGGTTGATCACTAACCTCGGTCCATCTTATAGCCCATTGGTGCAACACATGATCGGACCCAACCATAGACACACATTTACAATCTTTTTGAGCATTTGTTGAACAACTGAGGTGGGCCACCGCGCCACATATGCTACAACGGTGAATGAAGCTTCCAGAAGATACCATTGGTCCGAGAGATTGAGATGGTGACATTGATTTTAGACAAACACAACAATTGAAGCTTTTTCCACGACCAACGGCTTCTAAATACCATGTGTGTGATGCTACAAGATCTTTGGTTGATTTTGGATCTTTTTTTGTTCCTGCAATGGCTTTTGTCCAACTCAAACTTATGTTTCTTCTCCATTGAAATGCGGTGTAAATGATTGTTAAGATTCCAACTAGACCCGCGATGAAACATGATATTATGAGGAGATCTGATTCTGTGAGTTCAGATGGACTCTTGTTCATCCATGCAGCAGGCAGGAAATTATCATCTTCTTCTCTAAAATCGTCCATTTTTTTTAGTTTTTAAATCATGTTCCTAATCTAAACATGATTAATACAATTGAAATTGGTTTGTTATACTGTCATGTAGACGATAAAAAGGTTCTACATAAAACCAATAAATCTGTAGAGAATGTAACATGCAAAGATCATCTTGCAGTCTCCAAGACTCTTGGAAACTTTGTCATCCTTTCATCAACACTTCAAATAGTAGCAGATATAAATGGATAACCTACAAGCGAAAAGAATTAGTGTGCGCGTTTATTTATCAAAATGTCAGAAATATGGTTAAAAAATTGACAGATTTAAGGCCCTATAAACCAAAAATTACTGCAAAAAAGATTGAATGAATGGTATATATAATCCCACTCCTAACATCTTCTCATGTTCTGTTCTAAAGTTCAGTTTCTTAAACAACAAACAATCAACAAAACATAACAATACCAATATCATTAATCTTGTAAAGATCATAAATAGGGGGTGTTTAGGATTGCTAACAAGATCTTTGAGTAGTGAAGACACTGTTCATCTAGTTATCTATACATAAGCTATAAGGAAGAAAAAGAAGTCACATTATAGGACATCATCAATTACAGCACAAACTTCAACCAAGAATCATTCAAAATCTACAAAAAACAATTGCAAACATGTACATTAAGCACCTTTTTCACACGAACAGGTAATAAAACAAAATAATAACCACATTTGACCCCGAATAAGGATGAAAAGGGCAATACCAGCAATCCAAATCAACCAACAAAGATACGTAAAAGGTGCGTTTGTGTTTTTTTCTGGTGCAATGATCCGAATTCGATAGATTCGGCTTCAATAAACAAGAAGAAACCCTAAAACGAGAACGAAGATCCTGATTCACGCATAAAACAGATTCGAAATGGGATAAAGATGCATGCTTTTATCTGCGACATAAAGCGAGGAATTTAAAGATCCATGGAGGTTTGCATTTCAGCCATGTATACGTATAATCAATGAATCATCTGCGTGATTATATTAAGATTTTGGATTTGTTGGTGGGTGTTTCTGAATTTCTGTTGAAACGATTATTTTTGGGGAAAAAGAAGATTACAACCGGTTTGTTCTCCCAGGCGAGACATAAACAAGAAATGCTTACGTGGCATGAAAAAACAGACAAGGGTCCACCGTGTACGAGGATCCATATTATCTCTTTTTGTTGAAATCGACGAAAACCAGTCAGCGAAATGCACGTGATATCACGTGATTATGCAGTGAGAGGAGTGCTAAACGGGTTGTCCATAGTTGATGAGTTAAACCCGAATCGAACCCAAAAGTTGATATCAATCCATAAATCGGTTGACGTATTTAACATGATTATTATATTTTTATGTTGTTACTCCAAACCTATCACCTATGAATTATAACTTGAAAATTCGAGTGTGTATGGAAATATAAATATATCGTGTTCAAATTTTGAAACTTTTTTTTTTTTTAATCTAATTAAGTTACCTATGAATTTTGAAACTTGATGTCAATTTCCATTTTAGCTTTTGAATGTTGACATAACACGCATGACATAAAGGACACAATTTGCTATACTAAAAGTACGTAAGCAAAATATTGAAATAATAAATAAAAATAATTTATATTGTGAAAGAATTATCATTATTTCGTTGTATTCACATGCACAAATACTTGATTTGTATATAAATTCTTTAAATGGAGTGTACCGTCCAAACATCATAGTCATAATATCTTGAAAATAGTCAAAGTAATTGACTTCATATAGACATATACCTGACCACCACCAATCTTTAAAAAGAGTTTCAATGGTTGTTTGCAAGTTTTGACAATTATCATTTAAGGCTGTAAATGGATGAAAGTTTTTCCATAAAAAAACTGAAAAAAACCACACAAGTATAAAACATTTTAATCTATTTTCCAAGCAGACGGCGAGTACGTTGATTGGCACCTTTAACTCTTAAGTTAATCTCCTCAACATCATCCTGAAGAGGATTTAGAGCTTTGTTTTGCCTGCATGATACCAAATAAATTTAAAAAAAAAAAATTCAACCTTCATATGCTGTCTCTGAATTTTAAGATATGAGAACCACTTATTAAAAAATAAAAAACTAACCTCTCAATCTCAGAACCTAGGTCAACAGCCATTTCCTTCAGTTCTCCTAATATGTCACTCAAGTCAGACAACCCATCATCCTGCTTCGCCTTTTCATACTGTTATTATGTCAAAAAAATTAATAAAAAAATAGGGGGTTAGTTTCAAGAAACACGTACAAAATCTTGTTCTTGTTTACACTGGTGGTGGCATAAACAAGATTCTTTAAAAAATTGATACTTTTTTTTTGTATTGTTTCACAAGAATAATGATTAGTTGGTGGTTTGATTCATACCTCAACTTTCTGCATTGCATCTGCAGATTCAGGAGGTGGAGTTTTTGAGCGCGATGATGGTCCCTTATTTGCGGTTGTTGCAAGTCCAAGTTTTTCTCTTTGCTCCAAATGGTTACCTTTTTTTCGGTCAGGGTCGTCTGTAAAATTATCCAAAAGCTTAGTAAAACACCAAAATGTTAAATGTTGATCCCACCACCATACTTATACAAAATTTATAAAGATAATATCTAATCTTATGACTTAGTTTTGGTTAATTACCTCTTATAATTGTAGGTCCTTTTATTGTTTGACCCTTTTTAGGCTTCCAAGTCCTTGAAAACATGCCTCCAAGACTTCCCAATAGCTTCTCACCCTAAAAAAGAAAGAGAAAACAAATTAACAATTGCAAATGCTGAAAATCAAATTTGGAGTTAGTTACAAATATGGTCCTTGTGGTTTGCGAAAAGCATCAGGTTTGGGTTTTATGCTTTCAATTTTGTCGTGAGTTTGGGTATTAAGGTTAACTTCCGGTAACTACCTGTTAAATTTAAGTATACTGACAAAAATACCCTTTGACTTTCGTGTGGTTTGCGAAAAGTAACAGGTTTGGGTTTTATGCTTTCAATTTTGTACAGAGTTTGGGTATTAAGGTTAACTATCTGCTAAATTAGGTACAATCACAAAAATACCCTTTGACTTTTTGGAAGTAAAAGGGTATTTTTGGTCATTTACTCTATAATAATACCTAATTCGTTACATGATTGAAAGCACAAAACCCAAACGTGTTACTTTAAACCCTTCGTACCCAAACTTGTCACTTCTCGCAAACCGCAAGGACCATCTGTGCAATTAACTCTATAATTTATTTACAAACAAGTTTCATTAATAATTAACAAAAGGTGCTTAATTGGTTTAATTCAAACCAAAGTTGATCAAACAAACTGATTCACTTTGGTTCGGTTTAGTTACTTTAGAACTACGTAAGAACCGTTTAGTCCACGGTTTTGGCTCAAACCATATTGAACCGAACCAAACCAAACCAAACCATTTACATACCCGACTGAGATCCTGATCGATGTCAGCTGCAGCCATATGGGTTCGATTAAGCTGCTCACCCTGTTGATGCAAGGCGATCATCGTGTTGGTGGCACTTTCTCTCATATCTTCTGCAATTTTTAATGCACTATTAACCGCCTTTGTAGTCTCTTCAGCTTTGTATGCAGCATAATGTTCCAATTCTTGCACACTTTGGTTCTCTAAACCACCAGAATCAACAAAATCGTTCTTGTATTTGTTTCTTGATGCGTATGAGGTCCCTTTATTAACCGCATCATCATCAAAAAGAGTAGTTTTTGTATTTTGGGTCAATGAAGAAGATTCAGATGAAGTTTTTTTTGATGGTTTTGAGGTTGACCTTTTGTCAATCTCATCATCTGAATCAAAAGGATTGTGGCTGGGTTGACTTTGGGTTTGAGGGTCAATTGTGTTTTGTTTAGCAGTTTTGTGAAGATGAGGTTTCTTGTGCCCAAACATACTTGATTTTGCAGAATTGAGGTTCTGAAAATAATCAATAACAATGGAAAATTATATGAGAAGTTAGATGAACAGAACAAGTTGAGTTTTTTCTTAGATTGGTGTTGACTTGTTGAGAAAACTAATAATATCAATGATATTCTTTCAAATTGAGAGTATAATTCACAACAACTTCAGAGAATTAAAGATCGTTTGGTAGCCAACCAAATACAGATAAATTTATTGTAATAATTAAAATTTCTGACTTGCTAATCTGAAATAACTTCACCTAAAAAAATCTGCTAATTGAACCAAGCTAACATCAAGAACATAATAACTATTTAATGATTATGAAATAAAGCTCATGATCATCCGCACCCAGAAAGTAAGAAAAGCCGATGAGAGAAACACCAAAAATCAAGATAAAACTGAGATGAAGTAATTGTATTGATGATTTTCATAGCACTAAAGGTTTGACTTTTAGTCCTAAAATCGAATTGACTTTCTAAATCAAGAAAGCTTAATCCCACAACAGCTCCACCAATTCAAAGATTAATTAACCAAACCAAGCTATTATAAGCATCGATAAATTATATACCTAAAAGGTTAAAAAAAAAATTCTTTTTTTGTCAATGATCCTCAGCAATCAGACACCCAGCAAGTGAATTGAAGCAAAACCCATTAGAAAATCAACTAACTGACAAATCCAAGACAAATTTAAAAGCATAGTTGATCATAGCTTAACTTGGATATGATTTGGGTACCGATCGAAGCAAGATAGAGTTGAAATTAAACCTAAAAACACCAGTAAAAGATGAATCGAATACCTGTAAAATTGGGAAGATACGACCGATGAGAATAATCGAATTAGAAAAATGAGGGGTGGGGCAATTTAGAGGAAATTGAAAGTGGGGGGAAATGGATATTAGAAAATTCTTCAAGAACAGGTCTTCGATGTATGACGAGATAAACAAAGAAGAAAGTGCCAGCATGCACGACAGCAAATGAGACCCCTTGCCATTTTTTAACCCCAATTTTGGTTATTGAATAAACTAGGATTTAAGTTTTTATGTCGTAATCACTAAAAAAAATTAATGTGTGACACTTTATAAAACTACAAACTAGAAAAACGTTAAATTCAAAAGTTAATTAGAGTAAGTGCGGTTTTCTTCTTTAAGATTTACAAGATTTAAAAAGTTTTTGTCTACTCTTAACAATTTTTGTCATTAAACCTTTAACAAAAGACTGTTAAGATTTGAAACATTATGAAAGAAAACTTTCAAAAATTGAAACGTTAGAGATGAAAAGGTTTAAGACTTGAAACGTTAGGGACAAAATTTGCTAAGACTTGAAACGTTAGAGATCGTCTTTGTTAACGGTAGACTGAAACTGTTAAGTATTGCAAACCTTAGGGATAAAAAGTGAAGTTTATATTTTTAAATATAAGATAAATATTTAATTGGATAATAAGTTTAAATGATTTTGAAAAAAATAAAATAAGGAGTATAAAATAATTCAAATATTATTTCTATTAATTTAAATAATAAAAAGCTCATAAAAATTTGAGAGAATACCATGCGTCATTTTTTGAAATGCTTTATTAAAGGAATAAGAGATTTTACACATCAGGATAGAAACGTAACATCTGAATGTATGTTTGTGATAATCAAATTCACAAGGAGAATGCATATGCCAACTTTAACGTTGTGTTCTTGAGTCTCATTTAACAATCGAAATGAAAAATATTTGTGTACCCGAGTTTTTTAAAGGAAGAAAATGAAAGAAAACTGGAAAAAAAAATGTGTATTCCGAGTTTTATTTAATGTAAAGAAGTGGAAATAAACATAAAAGAAAAACAGATAGAATCTATATAGAGAGAGAAATATTGTATGAGAGTGGTTCTTTATAAACTTTGTGAGTAGGTTTTAGATTGGTTAAGAGGGGTTGTAAGTGTATGAAAGATAGAGAAACCGATATAATCTATATATATATAGAGAAGTCTTGCTCATTTAATTGAATATAAGAGAGAAAATGTAATAATAAAAGTATATACAAATATTATTTAATTAATTTAATAGAAAGGAGAAAAAGTAATGGTAAAGGTATAAAAAACGTATAATATAATTGAACAGGAGAAAATTCGATCACCTCTCTAAAATCCTCTCATTTTTGTTATCACCTCTATAGAATTTGTTCACTTATTCTCATGTCGGAGACATACTGCATACTACATGAGCCCTCATGTGGCGTTTTTATCTTTGTAGGTATCAAGAAGCCGAGAAGCTAAAGCAACGTCAAGACCCTCATTCAGTCTCTATCTTCTTATCTTGTTGTAGAAACAACCCTCTAAATATCTGATTTAAATTGGGATGATTCTGATTCAAATGATATTTTCTTAATTCTTTGAGCAGCTCTTTTGGCAAGAGCTTCCCATGTCCTGCACAACAGTCATAAAGGATGATTAGCATTCTCATATGCAGAAAATCAAATGATCCTATATTAATTCAAATTTTCACGTTTCTATATATTAGCATTCTAAATAACTGATTTAAATTGGGATGATCCTATATTAATTCAAATTTTCACGTTTCTATAAATTTTTAATCCAAAATTCCCAAGGCATCATAAACTTTTAGACTCGAAAACAAGTACGAACGTAAAAAGGTTTACGGTTCATAAATTTTGATCACAAAGAGTACGAAATTACCTATAGTTCGAGTCCAGGAGGCATGGTACATTAGTTGCTTCAACAAGAGCATTTCTCCACACACTCATCTTTGGGTGTGTGTCATATCTAGACATGACTTCACCAAAATACCCCTTTTGTTCCATCACTTCAGTGGGGTGCACGTCACAAAATACCGGTAAAACAAAATTTCCTCTTTCTTTCACGCACTTCATAATCTCTACAACTTCCTCCAGGTTCCAAGAACCAGCGGGGAAGTTCTTCGAGAAAATAATGATAAAAGACCTTGATTGTTTGATTGCTGATAAGAGTATTGATTCCCTACGGGGATTATTGGTGTTGCCCTTGTAAGCAGAAACTCCTTCGCTTTCAAGAGCAGCACACAAGTGATTAAATATATGCGTACTAGAGTCTTCTAATCTGAAACTAATGTATACATCATGCAAAAATCCACTTGATGATAACCCAAAGCTTTCTATACTCCTTCCTTGTTGATAACCTAAAGCTTTCTCTAGTGCTTTTGCCACATATGTCATTGTAGGACGATCTTTTCTAAGATCCTTTAAGCATTGATAGGCAATGGATGAAAACGTACTCAAGGAAGCAACGTTCATTTGATTTCTTAGATCGGGATCAATCATGTTATTCAATGTTTTCTCTTCGTAATTCTCTTTGGCCATTTTTACGATATTTCGGGGTAGCTACAAGCTTTCCAAACAAGACCTCATACAACACAACACCAAAAGAATAAACATCAGATTTTTGTGTGATATCGCCGTGAAATGATTGTGGATCAAAGTATCCTTCTGTTCCACAAGGAGAGGTGAAAATAACTGAATTTGCCGACTTTGTAAGAGCTATTTTAGACAATCCAAAATCTGCAATCTTGGCCTTCCAGTTCTCATCCAAAAGGATGTTTGAACTCTTGACGTCGCGATGTATAACTCCATGTTCAGATCCAGTATGAAGATGCCTTAATCCACATGCAGCGTCTAGGCAAATCTGAAGACGACGCACCCATGATAAATCTTTTCTATGCAAAGCTTTGTCAAGACTTCCATTTGCTTCATATTTGTAAGCAAGGATCCTCTCCCCACTTTCTCCACAAAATCCGACCAGAGATACGAGGTTTTCATGTTTATATCTTGAAAGGAGTGTAACCTCCGTCCCGTATTCATGGTCTCCTTGTCCGTACATACGATTCAACCGGTTTATGGCGAGCATGCCGTGTTGGCTTGACTGGCCTACGTACACCAATCCGTATCCACCCACTCCAATGATGTTTGCTTCAGCAAATCTGTTAGTTGCCAATGATAATTCTTCAAGAGGAATCTTCAATTTATCAGAGGAAGACATGATTATTATTTTGATTGTAAAGTTAGAAAGAGTGAAAGGGTTATATAGCATTAGAGTAAAAGCTGCTGGTTATGTTATGTATAGATGAAATTTTCTCACGTATATTAGGAATAATAATATATGGATTCAAATCATACAGAATATTATTGGTGCTTACTCTCGTGTGCCTCGTGTACATCAAAGTCCACATATTATTATTATTTAGTTACAATTCATACTAAATTTTTTTATAGATATGGTATATAATGCACTTGGGTACTATGTAATACACATTCTCAACTAGTTAGTTGAGTATTTGAGTTTGAACTTCAGGTCTTCCGGCTACATTTTATAACACAGATCCTGCTGCCTTATTAAATTAATTCATGATGATATAGATGATCGAATGGATATTGGGTGATGTTCAAACCGGTGACTTCTCGATCAGTTGGCAAAATCAAAGACTTAATCGGCTCTCGTATCGGATATCCAGGAACTAATTAAATCAACTATTAAGAAACATTAGCCATTTTGGAATTACTGCCCCAAGTCAACTATAGAGACATGATAACCACTTTTAAAAAAGTAGTAATTTAGATTATAATTAATATAATATGGATTCAAAAACGTTATTAGACCATCCTTGCTGACCGGTTGGTCAAGTTGATTGCGTATACAGTTAAAGATATTCGTTTTCCCACAACCAGGTTGCTCCACCCAACAAGGTCGGCCATTCTTTAGTAAATTCTTAGGACACATGCCATGTTATTAATGTTTCTTACTTGAGTTTTCTTCTAATTATTTATTTCGGATATAATCTAGTTTCTTTTTAATTAAGATCATCCAATTCATAATTAAGGGTGCTAATCGGGTCAACCTGGTAAGGTAGTTGGTTTTTTAATCAAATGGGTTTCAATTTTATTCCAAATGGGTCACAGAATTTAAATGGATTTAGAATTTAACCCAATTGCTTGCAATAACTACAAATATACATATATACACACACAAATACACACACATAGAACACATTTGCATACAAACATACACACACAAGTGTAAAATGGTCCGGAACACAATCATACACATTTTCATACACATCGGCATACACAATCACATCCACGTACATACACATACACAATCACATTTACATAATCACATAACACATACACAATTACACAATCACACAACACAAAACATACACATACACATTACAAAAACAAACATGTACGCATAGACGTACAAAATCACAATACATAAACTAAGTTGCAAAACATAGTCGTTAAGGTCTGTTCATTACAAAATTGGCCAAAATACTAGCATAGGAAACTACTACTACCCATACATACATAAGTTATACAAAATTGGATAAACAGTTCATTAGTGCATCAAAAGTAATCTAGTTCATTACTAAATACCCATACATACATAGCGGCCTAAATACTAGCATTTAGCCCTTGGAACTACACATGATGTGGATTCGCCTTGAACTACAAGTCAAGCTTCAACCGGGGCTAAAGATCTATGTACTTAAACATAAGTTGAGCTGTAATGGAAAAAATCAAAATAGGAGTTTTGAAATAAATGATCGTTGGGTTAGTTTCACGTGAAATATTATTACATTATGCTCGTTTTGTGTTTTCAGGCTAAGTGGATAGGAGTGAATAAGTAATTATGACACTTGGAGTGCAAGGGAAAGAAGACTTAAAGTTGTGGGCTAGAGTTGTAATAAAAGAAAAGTTGTATTAAAAATACATGAAGAAAGATTTAGGACTTTAAAAATAGTTGAAATTAGTTATAGGGACCATAATAGTAATTAAACTAAACTTGCAAAGAATTGGAAAAGGTGGCGTGAAGAAAAGTCAAAGTTGGAGTCCACCGCGTATCCGGAGCATCGTATTGTGCTTTCTTTTTCCACCTATCCAGAAAGTTTGAAGCGTCTAATACGGTCCTTTCTCCGTATTTTGTGATCTTGAGCATTATCCCAAACGATATTTCAAGCTTTTTGGGCATTTTGAGAGATTCCAATCATCAAAATTCAATATTTAATTCATCAAATCAAGATCCAACTATGTCAATGAGTAGCTAAATATTTTGTAATCACTTTCGGGAGAATGGTTCTTATAAATTTACTGCTAAGATACGATTAAACCTTTAACTTTATTGTGTTTATTGTTTATAACTGGAATCATTGAATGTTTTGATTAATTCAAAAGAATCTTTTGTGTTAAATTAATTGTTGCTTACTAACCGCATTCAGTTTTCTTGCATTGTGAGCTATTTAATATGGGATGATCTATTGACACTTACGATTTAGTAATCTTGTTACAAACGAATATAAAAGATTATTTGTTACTACTTTAATCAAACGAAATTATCAGAGAATATGTTTATGTGATTCTCAATCAAGGTTTATCATAGTTAGTAATTAATTTTGAACCTGAAACCAGTGCTTTTTTGTTGAATTGAATACAAAGTCAATCAAGTTATCTGTTTTTGCAATCGTTTTCTCAAATCAAATCACAACTAAATTTTATTTCCAGTTACTTAATTAGTTAGCTAAAGACTAGTATTTTTAAACGTTTCCCTATGGATACGATATTCTACTTACCCTATAACCAAAATGGGTGTTAAGTTCGTGTTTATAGATAGTTTTTAATTGACTCTCGATGCCTCAATCAATAAACCTAATGAAGTTAAGATAGATCATCTAATGCAACTAATGGCAGCAATAAACGCTGATTTGAATTAGTGGGGTGAAATTGGACCCCAAATCAACTATAAAATTTACATCCAAAGAAGGGGATGGGGGGAATCGAACGCTATTGAATCAACAATAGTCATCTTCAGTGGCGTTTCAATTAAGTTGGTTGATGTGGGGTGGTGGGAGACGACGAGAATCCGACAGGGATGGGGATTGGCGTGTTAGCAAACCAAGGGGATGAGAATTGGTTTTAAGGGTAAAAGTTAGGGCAAATACTATTATACTCTCATGTGCACGCGTGAAAGGTCAGTCTTGCTCTTCCTTCAGACCGCCAACGTAACGATTTTTTTACGAAGGGATGAAATTGACAGATTTTCAAAAGGTCAGAGACGAAAATAATATACTTTCTTGATATTTAATTGAAACTGGTAGTTTGTGTAAACTTCAGTAACAATTTTGACAATTAACTCTAATAGGGTTGGTGATTCAACTTCAAATGAACAAAGACAAGAAGTTGACAAATAGAGACAAATCAAGAAACATGCAAAAAGAATTAGCCTAAAGGTGGTGGATAGAAATGAAGCAAAACGCATAAAACTACCCACTTCTCCCCACAGGACATTTAAGTTCAGCCCACTATATTAATTGGTTTGGTCCATCACAATTCACAAGTCAAAAATCCTAATTGGAAAATCTCTGTTGGGACCCACGAAAACTCCTCTATACCCACCAAAATTAATTTAGAGAGAGCCCCATCTTAAATCCCAGAGCAGAGGGCAAGTATGATCCATACGGAAAATATCACCAAGTTAGTGATAGGTGATTAAGAAACTTAATGATGTAGGATTGGTAGGTTTTGTTAATTTGTGATTTTTTGGATTTTTTTCTGAATCATGTTTGACCATCTTAGATTGAAACACTTCTGGTACGGATGGATTAATTTATATTCGACTAATACCAAGAATTCGCCAAGAACGAGAATGGATCTATGTTGTAAAATTACAGAAAATGGAAACAATTCCAAATAACCCTTGAATCAATTGAGAGTCATTAAAGACTTTTGGATCAAACGATTTTGCTGGTTAATTCCAAAACTTTGATCGGATAATACTCAATTGGAAGATTGAGGAACAAGTATGTGATTTGAGAGTGGAATTCGAACACAAGAAGAATGTCGAATGAAGAATCCTAGGGTATTAACCCTAATTTGTGAAAACTGTCCAAGGCAGTTTCAAGTTTGAATTTTGGCAAAAGCCAAAACTGGTCCCTAAATTTTTGATAAAATTTATATTACGAAAGTTAGAATTTTGACCCCAGCCAGGGGCTATACCCCTTGGACTTCGGCAACCGCACTAGACACAATAGACTCAAACAAGTGTGCACTCCCGCACCCGTCTTATTTAATATCTATTATATCTTATTCGACAAAGCAAGTTAATCATAATTATAGCAAAATATCCAACAATTTATGCCCAGTATTCGCTTAGAATGCAATATAATCCTTAAACCAGACCAAAGTTAGTTTATTATATAGGGGACAAATTGGCACTATAACCGCTACACACCGTTTAAGTTGACGTTTAAACTGTCAACTGTGTAACAATTACATCATTAGCGAATTGTTGCTGCTAACCATAGTTGCTACATATAGGCGAAGTACAAAATGTTACCAAAAGGTAAGTTCGCTATCGAAGTTCAAGTGTGTTACTGAAGTGCAAACTTGCCGCCGTTAAGTATCATTGGCCAACAGCCGGTCCCCGCCAAACGCGACCTCGAAGACCCCACCAAGAGGTGATGCCCCCTTAGAAACCCTTAGGTTTTAGTGGATTCACTTTTAGATAACTTTAAAGGTTGTATTGTACCGCACTTAGTATAATCTTGATCGAGTGTGCACTCCACCTCCTAACTTTTATCAATGTTTTATCTAACTTCCCATTTGCTCTTTAAACAAATCCAATCAAACTAAAATGACCTTGATAACATTAAAAGCGCCAACAAATAGTCAGTAATGCTTTTATTTTACAAAAAGTTTGACTGTTAACGAAATTCTAACATAAACTAATGTGATTTGGTCGCATGGCATCTTTTTCACCAAGTGAATCAACACTTTTAATCTCTCGTGCTCAACATGATATCTTAGTTAAAGCTTCTCGCATTAAAAATAACCTTTTTCGTGCCATGTATGGATCTATTCCGCCTATGCATTCTTCTCATGTGCCAAGGCGCAAAAGCATGGATCTATCGTGCCATATGATGCATAGAACTTAAAGTTAAATGACTATATTGGTAAGTTTATTGGTAAATCAGGCACTTTGTAATTGTGACCCCAAGTTAAGTGTGAATCCCTAATTTGGAGTATGATAACACCAAAAGAAAGCAAAGAGCACAAGAAGAAAGATAAAGATCCTCCCACATATCATACCACTCCTCTGGTCCCAATGTAGACTGTAGATGTCCAATATAAAATCATTTTCCTAATTTTTTTGGGACGCCTAATGATCCTTTAGTGACTTATACCTTAAGCAATGAAGGTTGTACAGTACTCCTCTGGAATAAGGTCTACCGTTTCATTTTCCCTATTATACAAAGAGCATGACTTGCAAGTTGCAAATTACAAATTGTCAATTGCAACTTTGCAAGTGAGTGTGTACACACCTTTCTTGCTTCTTCATCCATTTGAACTTGCACACAACAAATAAATGACATTTTCCAGGTTAGTAATAATAGTATAAAAATTGATGTTGAACACTCAAGAAATCATTTTTTTTTTAGTAATTTACTTGTTCTTTGTTTGTATGAAGTTTCAGGCTTACTGACTATGGAGTTGCAGAAATAACATGGGAAAATGGTCAACCAGTCATGCATGGTCATGAAAGAACCAATGAGACACTAGAATCTATTGTTCATCAAGCTACAACATGCTACAACCAAAGTCAAAATCAAGAAATCGATCTACAAAAAAGTCAAAATCTGCCTAAAACACACAACATAAGCTCCAAAGTTGCATCTTCCGGTGAAAAATGGGTCGATACCACAGGCCCGAATTACCTAAAGAAACGACCCAGATCATCTGCGATTGTTCATGATCAACATGTATGGAATTTGGGTTTGCAAGATAATGATATCTACAACAACATATATAATGACACTACAATGATGACGTGGCCTTCATCAGACTCGCCTAATCAGAGCTTCAAGAGTAAAAACAAAGATGATGATTCTGCTTGTCAGCATGGAAGGGTAAAAAGATTCAAACTTTTGGTAAAAAATGGATATTTAAGTAACTGAATTTCATCAAGCAGTGAAGAATTCAGATTTTGGAACACAAAGATCTTTTCGTTAATTTATAATTTCTTGATTTTGAACAGGAAAATCAAGAAGTTTGTTGGAATGAGGGTGAAACAATTCGATCTAGATCAAGTCGGGCAAGCAGAGCTGCAGCTGTTCATAACCAGTCTGAGCGGGTAATTTGTTTAAAAGTTTATATTAATTTAAAAAATTAATAAAAAGTTAGAACATTTAATTCGATATTTCACTATTTTAGAGACGAAGAGAAAAGATTAACCAGAAGATGAAAGCTTTACAGGAATTGGTTCCTAATGCTAATAAGGTCAGAATACACTCTGTACTTTTGTGCTGTTTGACTTTTGAAGTCAATCCTACTGATTCCATTTCCACAATATTTTTTCATTTTCTGGAAAACATAGTATTAAGCCCATTCACAGTAGTTTCCCCATCCTCATTTGTACTTTTTCCAATTAAATAATACTTTTTCATACCTTTATCATTATCTTTTTCTCTCACATTCACTCACAACCACTTTAAAAAACTATTAAAATAACATAATTACATTTTCTCTCTCATACACCAAAATCCTCATCTCCATATTTTTTCCTAACTTTAGGGGAAAAGTAAACAAAACCCCAAATATTTCTCTCTCCTCTACTCACAACCACTCTCAACCACAACCTAAATTATGCAGGATCCCCTCAGATACATTTGGGGAAGCTACTGTGAATGCTCTTATATATGTAGCAAATAGCTTAAGGTAAACTGGTATGTCAGAAAAGTTTAAACTTTATCATCATTCTTTTTCCAATTCAGAGTTAAAATGTAGTCTTTTTGACCTCATAAGTCAACATTTACCTCACTTTGAGTCATTTCAGTTTAAAAACTGAAAACCATCTAATTTTTTAACTGTTTTATAGACAGATAAAGCTTCCATGTTGGATGAAGTAATAGATTACTTAAAGAAGCTACAAACGCAAATCCAATTAATGAAAAATATGACAATTTCACCACAACAAATGATGATACCAATACCCCTACAATTACAACAACATCAATACCAACTTCAGATGTCAATGCTAGCCCAAATGGGAACCGGATTAAACCATCAAACGGTTATGAACCCGCCAGTTCATCATCCTTTCATGGTCCCACAAACAATGATTAACCCCATGTCACAAACATTCTACAATCACCCGTCCACGAGTACCACGGATCCTTTCAGCGATCCATATAGCGCGTTTCTAGCACAAGTATGCCAAGAATTGAAAAGGGCGTAATTCAAGTTTGACTTTTTTTTAGTCAAACTTATCGTTTTTAACCTCAGAATGGTAATCAATATCTTTTTTTTTTGCGCAGCGTATGAACGCGGATATGTACAACAATATGAATGCATTTCATCAGCAACACGTCAATCAAGGAAATTCAATGAGATGATAAACAAAAGCATCTTGTCGTGATCATTAATGTTATTAAAGATATTTATGCAATACATGTTGATCATGTAGAACACGATTCATGTATCAGTTTTGCTGGTTTGTTATGTTTTACCAAAGTGCAATATAACCAACTATTTGTATAATGACATTTGTAAATCCTTGGTCTATTTAATAACATTTGTAGCTTTCTTCAATTGAATTTAAACTATCAATTCCCGAATTGTAATTCCTACATCAAGAACGAAGCAAAACGCGAAAACTCACATCTATTTGTACTTTTAATTGTGTAAGATTGCGGGGATTCATTAGAAATTAATGGTTTCAAAAGCACCCACTAAAGCTTTAACCTTACTCTTTCTAGCTTGAATAAGTTTTCCAGCAGCTTCTTCAATGACATTATTATTTAAAACTGCAGCTTTCTTTTCTTCCATTTCTTTGTGTTTAAGGTCAACACTGATTGGTACAATTTCAGTTTCTTTTTCTAACTCTTTTCCTTTCTTGAATTGAAGTTCTTGAAAGCTATTGTTCTCAGATTCAGGACTGAGAATTGTTCCTCTTTTGAATCTTAGATCAGTTTCCACAACTAACTTTTCGACATGTGGCGTCTCGTTTGTTTCGTCGTCTTCTGAATCTGATATGTTGTCATTTGGTTGACCATCTTTTGCAAGTGTACCGTCTTCTATTGATGGTGGTGATGAATCCACCACCTCATTTTGATCATCATCTTTCATGGATTTCACATCAAAACTCGAATTTTGACTATCTTTTGCAAGATTATCATCTTCCATTGGTGGTGATGAAGATTCCACCACCTCATTTTGATCATCTTTTCCAGGAATATCATCTTCCATTGCGGGTGATGAAGATTCCACCACCTCATTTTGATCATCTTTTGCAAGATTATCATCTTCCATTGCGGGTGATGAAGATTCCACCACCTCATTTTGATCATCTTTTTCAGGAATATCATCTTCCATTGCGGGTGATGAAGATTCCACCTCCTCAATTGGATCATCTTTTGCAGGAATAATGTCTTCCTTTAACGGTGATGAAGATTCCACCACCTCATTTTGATCATCTTTTGCAGGAATATCATCTTCCATTGCGGGTGATGAAGATTCCACCTCCTCAATTGGATCATCTTTTGCAGGGATAATGTCTTCCTTTAATGGTGATGAAGATTCCACCACCTCATTTTGATCATCTTTTGCAGGAATATTGTCTTCCTTTGACGGTGATGAAGATTCCACCACCTCATTTTGATCATCTTTTGCAGGAATCTCATATTTCTTTAATATTAATGAAGATTCAACCACCTCATCTTGATCATCTTTTGCAGGAATCTCATCTTCCTTTGATGGAGATGAAGATTCAACCACCTCTTCTAGATCATCTTTCATGGCTTTCACATCCGTGCTCGAAGGAGAACAATCAAATGACTTTTGAATTTGGCTTTTAGTAATTCCAACTTCATTTTTGGGTTCAATGACACGTGACGTTTTTTCATGCCCAAGTTTTTCAATGGGTTTCGCGGGTTTTGACTTTCTTGGCCCCTTAACCTCTGGTTTGGGGACATTTCTATAAGTTCTCAAAGGCGACACCTTTGCATTTATTCTTGCGGTGGAACCAGTACTTTTCACAGAACTAGATTTCTTATTCACTAAAGGCAATTTCGAATCTTTTCTTGATTCAATCTTGTTGACTCTACCACGAGCCGTTGACCCATTAGAAACCGATGCAACATCCGTATTTGGATGAATTATGATTTCACTGAGTCTTCTTTTGGGCAATTTTGAAGATGGTAATGACATATCATTATTAGGTACAAAGTTGTCACTAAGTCGTCTTATAGGAGTTTTTGAAGATGACCTATTATATGCTTTCACTTGTGAATTCACAAACTTCATCTTATTATTATCATGTTTCTTCGGTTCAATCGCTACATCTTTCTTCAACGTTTGATCTGTGACAACATTGTTGTTATTCAAATTCCGCGTTGTAGTTTTGGGAGTAATCGAAGGTGATCTTTTGATTCTGGTTGCAAAATTTGGTGCATCTATGTGAGTTCTGTCTGCAGGGGGTCTTGGTATTCTTTTGGGTGATGGGTTTGTTGACTTTGTTTCTGTTGTAGGCTTGGTTTCACATTTGCAGTGATCATGGCATGAACCTGTTGGACCTGCGAGATACCGGCTCGAAACCTTTGGTCCGGTGGGCTCCATTTTTAAGGTCCTAGGTGAGCTTTTTGGCTTACGGTTCATGTAAAGAAGGTTTATTGATCTCAATGTTATTCAATGTTCCTGCAATACATTACAAATGCATTGTAAAAAAATATAAAAACGTTATTGTAATTTTCCAAACTCACATGTGAACAAACTAGTATTTACGTCTTTTGGGCACCATTATAAGAAATTGCTTACCAAGTTAATAATAACATTTCAAGAAAAGAACATATTAATCAAAGGAGATAGTCCATTTTGACACGGGCCAACTTATGTTTGATGTACGCATCTTTACCTAACATTTTTGAAAAAAACGGTTTCCACGACTTGAACGCGTGACATGGAGACAACTTGACCATTGCTTCAAGGCTCGCCCAATTTCTTGACTTAAGTAATTGGCAAATCGTCATCTATATCATTGGAATAAAGTTTTTTTTCGACAAATGACAATTCAAGACTTTTTATAGGGTTTTATAAATTAACCAAATTACAAAATAAATAACCATTCAATCAATCAATCCAATGGTGAACTAAATGGATGAAATTGAATACCTTTTTGCATCTGAATCATGGAAACCTTCCGACCCTTTTGTTTGCAGAAAATTTCTGCAACAATGATATTTGATGCCTGTTCTTGTGGGAAATTTAGAATTTTGGGAGAATTTGGATAGTTGAAAAAACAAAGGAAAAGAATTGATTGGTTTCTAGAACATTAGATTATTGTCTATGTTTAGAAACGGTTAAACGTCTTTAAAAAACATAATTGTTTGCCTTAGATGATGGTTAATGATTTTCTAGTTCCAATACTTTTTACTCGTTGGTGTGCTGCATTTGATTTTGGATTTCAAGTCCACGGGGTTTTATATAATTTACGTCCATCAGTTGGAGGTTAAAAGGTTGGGATCACAGAGACGAACTCAAACCATTTATTTAAGTGTGTACACAAAAAGATCTTTACTGTTTGTAACGTATTGAAGAATCATCAAACATGCATGCCCATATCCTAAATAGAATACAAAAATATGTAAAAACAGAATCTGAATTTAAAAATAACCATTATTTGGGATTGTGCATGTATTTGTACATGTATATGGTACTCTAGAGGAAGAATAGGTTATTTTGTTTACACTAGATAAATGTTTCAAGCCATTCTTAATTATTATCCCATTTTTAGTTTCCTATCTTTGACATAACACTTTTGCAACAACTTAATCTTGATAACTCATTGCAGTTTTTTTTTTCTATACACAGATGGATAGGCTATAGTTGTCGATGGTTCATGGCTCACCGCAGACACAATCATAAATTGCATCGAGTAAAACTTAAGGCAAACAATAATAATTATAATTTTAGTCTTACACAAGCTTCATGTCAATAATTTATATCCATGTATGTATTCAAATTCATTCAATTCCCATTTCTTTACACTAAAGAAGTAATTGTATAGCTGTTGATGATAACAGAATAATTATGTACAACATAAAATTTCTAGATTTACATCACCATATTTAAAATCCTTACATCCTAGCTGAAACTTGAAGCAATGTATCCAACACCTCCTTCATATCCGGTCGGTATTGAGGAGTATCATTCGTGCACCTCACTCCCAACCGCAACAACTCACGCATTTCCAGTGCCCCTTCAGCCAGTCCAGACACCAGGAGTGGTACAGGCATGATGGACCTTCGGCCCATCATCCTTCTAGACCACTCCACTAGATATTCTTTTTCTCCTTCCACCGCTCGTCTCCCTGTGGCGAGCTCCATCACCAACACACCATAGCTATACACATCACCTTTTGTAGTGGCTTGACATGATTGGCCATACTCTGGAGCCACATATCCGATCGTCCCAGCCACCATCGTGCTGACATGGCTCCCACCAGTGTCCACAACCCTTGCCAATCCGAAATCCGTGACACGAGCCGTCCCTTTTTTGTCTAGTAACACATTGCTACCTTTTACGTCTCGGTGCACAATCGGAGGGTGACACTCATGGTGTAAAAACACCAATGCGTGTGCTACATCGATAGCGACACTAATTCTTCTCCTCCACGGAAACCTAACACGATCATGAATTAGATCTTCTAAAGTGCCACCCTCCATGTACTCGTAAACCAAAAGCTTTTCTGATCCATCTAAACACCACCCGTAAAGGGGAACCAGGTTCGGGTGGGGCCACCCGAACCCGTTCCCGGTTAATACTTCCATTTCAGCTTTAAATTCTTTTTCTCCCTCTATGCCCTCTCTTAGCTTCTTTTTCACGGCAACTACTCTCCCGTCTGGTAATATGCCCCTATAAACCGTCCCATAACCACCCCGTCCTATGATTCTCTCGTTTGAGAAGTTCTTAGTGGCGGTTAAGATATCATCATGCGTGAAGGCGGTTTTGTCCAAACGGATCACCTTTACCTTGTCTGATAACCACGGTGAAGAGTCGTCATATCTTTCCGACTTTATATCAGACAGCAAAAAGTGCGGTTGATTAGCGGTCGTCTTGGTTGCTAGGCAGACAACGGCTGTCATCATTCCACACACCATGAATGCAAATAACAAAAATACGAAAACGAAAAACGCGCCCCATTTTTGTTGTTTGGGTCTCCATTCACCGGTTGTAGATGAACTGTTTGTTGAGTTGGTTATGAAAGAAGGCAGACGCAACAACGGGTCACCAACAAACGACCATATATCGAAAGTGGCGAGTTGTCCTGTATCCGGAATGTAACCCGAGATATACTGGTTGTATGAGACATTAAAGCTGCTCAAATCCGTCAAATTGTTTAAGTTGGTCGGAAATCTACCGGAGAAGTTGTTGTATGACAAATCAAGATTCCTTAAACATTTCAGATTCCCAAGCAGCATCGGAACCCGACCCGATAGTTTGTTCTGAGAAACATTCAACACAACAAGCGCCATTTCTCCGATCTCATCCGGAAGTGTACCCGAAAACATATTTCCCCCCAAATGCAACATGCTGTAATCATCCATATTCCCGATATCCCGCGGTATCTGCCCGGATAATTGATTCATACTGAGTTGAATGTATCCTGATATCTTCATCACTCGAATGCTGGATTCTGGCGAGCAAACCGGGAAAATCGCGTATCCCTTGAGTAGTTTTTCCCATAAACTCCTGCATTTCTTCATGTTAAGAAGTGTATAAACGAAAGTAAACGGTTGATAATCTGCGGGTATCCATCTTCTCAGGGTCGAACACTCGCCAGAATCTGCAACCAGATCATCTTCTCTGTTTAAAATGAAAGCTGGTGTCGGGTTCTTCCCTATGAATGTCAACTCCGGTGGAATTGGACCAGAAAGTTGATTGTTTTGAAGATTTAGCCATAACAAACTGCTACAATTCCCTAATTCCGGTGGGATTTCACCGGATAATGAATTGTTTCCGATCATTAACCATAAGAGATTCGTCAATTGCCCTAAACTTGAAGGGATTGATCCGATTAGTTGATTGTTAGATAGATCAAGTGCTTGTAGTCCTTGAATGTTACCGTATTCTGAAGGTATGCTGCCGGAGAATTGATTGTTTGCTAGAAACAAGAACTTCAAACTTGCCATTTTAGAGATTTCAACCGGCAATAGACCTGACAGATTGTTGAAACTCAAATCTAGAGTTGAAACATTCTGCAACCGGAGTATTCCCGATGACAACAACCCGCCGGTGTAATTATTTGAATGCAGAAGTAGAGTTCTGACATGTGTTAACCGCCCGAAAATCTCTGGTATATCGCCGCCCATATGGTTCCGGCTAAGATCCAACAATTTCAAGTTGTTCAAATCGAGTAAAGAATCAGGAATTTGGTTAGAAAGAGTGTTATTCCCTAAGAACAGTTTCTGAAGATTTGAAATTGATCCGATTTCTCCGGGTATTTTGCCGGAAAAATAGTTTCCCCACAGGTTCAAGGTGGTTAAATTCTTGCAATTTGAAATCTGAAACGGGATTTCTCCGGCGAGTGCGTTTTCCGACACGTCTAGTGACTCTAAGCTGCAGTTTTCCGGGAAGATCCATCCCGGAAGCGTGTCGTTTAGTCGGTTTTCGCTCACGGTGAACTCTTTTAGTATGTGAAATCCAAACCAGAGATTTCCGGTGAAGAAATTTGCCCTTAAATCGATGTATTCCAGCTTCATACACCCATCAATTGATCGTCCAATCTCACCGGTAAAGTTATTTGCCGACAGATTAGCCACCACCAGACTATTGCAGATCTTCAGAAAACTCGTGGAAATCTCGCCGGAGAGTCTGTTGACAGATAAGTCAAGAATCTCCAGACTACCGAGTCCCGTCAAATTAAGCTCACCATCAATCATATTGTGTGAAAGATTTAAAATTTTTAGGTTTTGACAGTTACCCAAATCCACCGGAATGTTGCCGGAGATGGAGTTTGCTGATAGGTCAAGATAAGCAAGCTCCGTCAACTCCGAGAAGTTTCGGAATATGTTTCCGGCGATATTGTTGCTGGAGAGGTTTACCCCGGTGACCCGGTTGCCGGAACAGGAAATTCCCGGCCAACTGCAAGGAGACGGCGATTGTGGGTCCCATTGGTTATAATCTCCTTGATTAACCTTATTCCCCTGTTCCAAAAATGATCTGAAACCGATGAGTACTTCCTTGTCGGAATCAATCAAGTCTCCGACAGCTTCTCTTCCTGAAATTGTAATTACTCGATTAAATACTTTGTAACATACACGATTCGTTTTTATGAACAAAAATTACCTGTGAATAATATGAAGAAGATGATCAGTACAAGATTATCTGCAGACATGCTCTGTTTCTACTTCTTTACTTCAATGAGCTCAATTCAATGGGTTCTTGTGATTGATGATTCAGAATGAATTAGACACGATTAACATTTGGAAAATTGAAAACTTGAAGAGAAATGTGGAATGGTTCAATGGAAATATTGAGACCGCCAGCAGATGGTGGAAAAAAGATATTCAAATGAGACTTTTTTTTACCATTAGAAGAAAAGGTTGAATTCTTTTGTTGTCAACAATTGCTCACAAAATTTGTAAATTCATTTTCTAACTTTAATCAATTTACTTTAATCAATTTACATTTGTCTTTCAATAGATTTTACTAACATAGGTGTGTTTTTAGTTTGTTTGTAATAATTAGTAAAGTTATGAAGTCATTGTTTAAACTTTGAGTATAATTATTAAGAGTCATTCTGTTAAAACTTGGGATTATTAAACTCTAACTTGCGTTTAATAAATTAATGAGATTAGAAAATGATTTTCATGTTTAATATATTAATCTTTTTGTCGGCTTTTTTGGGTTTTTTCCTCTTGTTGACCTTATTTTTGTTCATATTCTTGTTATTTTATATATCTTTCCCGTGTAACAATTTGTTTAGAACAAATTGAAAATATAATAGATGTAAATTAATGGGAATGTCACGAGTCATCAGTTGGGGTTAGTAGTTTTGGACACACGTGGAGATGCACGCGTGCGGGCAAATTGTTTGTTGATTGGTTTATTTAGAACAGCCCAAATCTTCTGCCATTTGTCATCTTTTGCAAGCTTCCTTACCCTTTTAATTTGTTTATTTTTTACCAACTGACCGATGTCGAAGTGTCAGTCAAAGATAAGGGTTAAAAACCCAGTCCTAGCTCACTTAGTAGTAGTAAGTCAGGGTCGAATCCACGGGGAGTATGGTGGAAAGAATTGCTTTTATG
>WOUH02000014.1:1108898-1138514 GCA_009936405.2 Stevia rebaudiana
GAACACCTCTCCCCCCACCCCCTCCATTTTGCAGCACCCCCCCACCTCCACCACCCCCAATCCGCGGTGCACCTCTACCTCCATCACTGTCAGGTGGTTGTCCACCGCCACCACCTCCACCGATGCGGGGACCACCGTCTCCACCACCTCCACCTCCTCCACCTGGAGTTCGTGCACCTGGCCCACCTGGACCACCTCCACCACCTCCACCTGGACTTCGTGCACCTGGACCACCACCACCACCTCCACCTTATCTCCATGCACCTGGACCACCACCACAGCCTCCACCTGGTGCTCGTGCACCAGGACCACCTCCACCGCCTCCACTTGGTATCCGTGCACCAGGACCACCACCACCTCCACCACCTAGTGCCCATGCACCTGGACCACCACCTCCGCCAGGTGTCTGTGCACCTGGACCACCACCTCCACCTGGAGCGGGTCCAAAACCTCCAGGTATTGGTCCTCCACTCGGACCTCGTGCACCTGGACCTCCAAGTAACGGTCCAGTTCCCCCTAGAGCACGAGGACTCATGCGTCCAACTGGATTAGCTACAGCACCGCGAAGATCTAATCTAAAACCGCTGCATTGGAGCAAGGTTACGCGTGCATTGCAAGGAAGCTTGTGGGAAGAATTGCAAAGACCCGGAGAGCCTCAAAGGTATTCCAATTTTTGCTAACTTAATTTAGTTTTCATCTCAAAAACAATGTTTCTCTATATACTTTATGAGAAAATAAATTTATACCAGACGCATGTTGTCAGCTTTGAAGGTCATATATGAACCTAGTTTTTGCTGACATCTTTACACATTATTTTTAATTGACATCTTCTTCTTGATGCTAAGTATTTAATTTATTGGATTGTAGTGCACCAGATTTTGATGTGTCAGAACTCGAGACATTATTCTCTGCTATAGTCCCCAAGAAAGATGCTTCTAGAGGACGTCGCAAGTCTACTGGTTCAAAACCTGAAAAAGTTCACTTGGTATGCAATTTAAGTTATGTAATTGTCGTATCTATATTTATTTTTATCTCTTTTCGATAGGAACATACTTTCCAGAAGTAGAAGAATATATTCATGTGATAGTAGAAGTGTTTCAGGTGTTTATAGGCCAGTATTCACCTTTAGACTTTAAATTAATAAAAAATCATGTAATTTTTGTGAGAATCGACTACATTAGACATTAGTAGCATTTGATTTTTACATATTGACCTTCACATATTGCAAAAAAAAAAAATTTATCAGGTTGATTTGAGGAGGGCTAATAACACGGAAATTATGCTCACAAAGGTTAAAATGCCGCTTCCCGACATGATGGTTAGTGTGACTTTTCTAATAAAACTCTTGATTTGAAGCATTATCATATTATAAAGAGTTTTTGTGATGTCACTGTACTTTCTATTACAGTTATTTTCTTACAGAATAAATGGATTTAATCTATAAAGCTTACTTTATGTACACCCTGATCCCTTCTTTTGTTCGTTGGATCTTGTATGCATTTCATGACGCATTCTTTTTATCAACCTCTTTATACGAAATATCTGTCTCGAGAAAAACATTTCTTGCAACGTTTTACAGTTTTTACCATATCATTATAGCTCTGAGATTGATGAACAATACTGGATAAAAGACGGTGTTTTTGCACTTGTTATTGCATGCAAGTGAGTCAAATAAAATCAATTTTATTTGGCATTGACAGGCTGCAGCTTTAGCTATGGATGAATTAATCTTAGATGGCGATCAAATAGAGAATCTTATCAAGTTCTGTCCTACTAAAGAAGAGATGGAGCTTCTCAAGGTATTATAAATAAATTTATTTATTATAATGTGGAATAATAAATTATTGGTGCTTATATGCACGTGACTGGTTGATTAGGTAATGAGTCAAAACATGTAAGTTTTGATGCAGGTGGAAGCGTATAGGGTCAGGTCCGTACGCAATCTAATTATAAATTTGATAATGGTTTGATTTTTAAATAAAATTATTCAGGATGTATTTTGTGTATGCATAAACATTAAAATTTGAGCGATGTTGAAGTCAGTTGTCCCTGTTAAGCTAGTTTATTTGATTTTGACCATTTGACCTGTTAGAGATAACACATAACCGAAATTGAAGCGTTCATAAGTAAAGAGGTTGAAATTGCTAGCTTTACTTATTGTTGATGGACATCTTTATTGTGTTAGGAAGTTGCAGCATTGTTAAAATCAATAGTTTAATTCTTTTTGCTTTTTTTTTTTGTTTTTTGAATATATATCTGCATTAATGGTTTTGCATTGCAACTGTACAGAATTATGCAGGTGACAAGGACATGCTGGGGAAGTGTGAACAGGTTGGTAACCAAATCATGGATTATTATTAAATATATCTTTTTATGATAATTTGCATGTCACCTCTTACATATTCTTTTTCAAATAAAATATCTCGTAGTTCTTCCTGGAGCTTATGAAGGTGCCACGTGTGGAATCAAAATTACGTGTTTTTTTGTTCAAACTTCAGTTCAACACCCAGGTAATTTTTAAGGTTTTGAGTGTTCTAAATCTAATCACACAATACTAAAATTACTTTTTTGATTTTATTATTATTATTATTATTATTATTATTATTATTATTATTATTATTATTATTATCATTATTATTATTACTATTATTATCTCATTTTGATCTTTCTTTCAGCTTTCTGAGTTTAAAAAGAGCTTGAACACTGTAAACAATGCATGTGATGAGGTCACTTTTTATATAATAATTAAAAATGTTTGTTATCTCTACATATTTACAATAATTTTTTTAAATATAATCCTCTTTCTGGTATTAGGTCCGACACTCTGTTAAATTGAAGGAAGTCATGAAAAGAATATTGTATTTAGGAAATACATTAAATCAAGGAACTGCTAGAGGTAATAACATCAATATTAAACAAATATATTCATTTTAGGTACATTTCACATTTGGTTCCATATTTTATTGCAGGTTCTGCAGTTGGTTTCAAGTTGGACAGTCTTTTGAAACTCACTGATACACGTGCTTCTAACAGCAAGATGACTTTAATGCATTATCTCTGCAAGGTACATGTCAATGATGCACAATTACTGCTATTTATACATTTATTTATTTCTAAAAAATTATCAAATATATCACCATTTTACAGGTACTTGCTTCTAAGTCACCGACCCTATTAGACTTTCATGTAGATCTCGTTAGCCTCGAATCTGCAACTAAGGTTCAAATTCATTATTCACCTATTTTCTTGAAATTTAATCGCCGTTTAATGTTGTTAAACAAAATTATGAACAATTTTTTTTAAATTGCAGATACAATTGAAGTCTTTAGCAGAAGAAATGCAAGCAATTATAAAAGGACTAGAAAAGGTTAAACAAGAACTTGATGCATCTGCAAATGATGGCCCTGTATCTGAAGTTTTCCATAAGGTAAGTAAATATTTCAAACAATTTGTTTAAAAGATTACTTTTTTTTTTTTTTAAATTTTACATTATTCCAAGTAATTCTTTTTCTTGAAATCTTTAGACATTAAACAAATTCATTGGCTTTGCTGAGTCAGAAGTGGCGTCTGTGACAAATTTGTATACTGTGGTGGTAAGAATCTAGAACCCTTTTAATTAATAATGACATCATCTTCCTCTTTTTTTTTCACAATATTTACTTATGGGTGTATCAATTACAGGGTAGAAATGCTGATGCATTAGCCCTATATTTTGGCGAAGATCCTGCGCGTTGCCCTTTTGAACAAGGTAACTTTTAAACTATAAAATGTTTGATTTTATTCAGTTAATTATTTTTTTAATGTTGGATGAACAACAGAAGGATGACACGTGGATATTATTTATGATTTGCAGTTACTCAAACCCTTTTAAACTTCGTGAGGCTATTTAGAAAAGCTCATGAAGAGAACTATAAACAAACTGAACTAGAAAAAAAGAAAGCTCAAAAGGAGGTTGAAATGGAAAAAAAGCAAAGGATATCAATTTAACAAGGAAAGATGGGAAATAAGCTGAATGGGATTATTCTTCATATGATCTGGTCAAAAGTCAAAGGTCAAAGGTCAAAGGGTCAATGCAAGCCTGATTCTAGCGACAGACACACGTGAAGTGAACCAAACCGTTAAAAGCACGTGTAATCGCATACACAGAGCAAGATGCACGTGATATCGGGTAGATATTAGACTGATGTGACCTTAAATCATGTGTTTTGTTGTCCACATCAGTTGGTGGTGACCTTTGAAATAACGGCTGATCAAGTTATAGACTAACTGGTAACAACTTAGTGGTTAACAATGTATATATATTTGTTACCGCGTATACTAACATAGATAATTACTCTGTATCATAAAAAAGGGAAATTGGTCAGGTAAGAGGTTAGAAGGGAAACTGGCCATGAAGTTTGGTGTATATAGAATTAGGTAGACAATAGCAAGTTAATGTTGTAACATTAGTGCAATTTAGACAGATCTTGTTAATTTTATAATGGGAAAACTGTTTGAGTAGTATTTTGTGCTTTTTGGTATTTTGATACCATTGTTTAAATCTCAATGATTTTAGGGTTATCAAGCTATTTTTGTTATTTAGGATTTACATGAGATCAAATAGTAAATAAGAATAAACATTGGTTCAAGATAGGAGGTGTAAAGTATACACTTGTTCAACAATGTTCCTATTAGAGGGGGCAAAGTCTCTGGTGGGGTCTCGTCCCCTAGTCGAGTGGTCTTAACTTCGGGAAAGGTCTTAGTTGCTTTGTTGAAACACCATCAGGATGCGCACCGTTATATGGAGTTGAACGGACATCGAAATTAGATGCACGTGTAAACATATCATGATGCATTAGTTTGGGCATCGGTTTTTTTTACACTATTAAAAAGTTATCAAAAACTATTACAAATTTTTAGACTTAGGATGCACATTAGCTTTTTAGTTTGATAAAGATTTTAAAAAAATTACTATAGTTATCACTGTCACATAGCATGGGAATGAAAAATTAGTTATGGTTAGGTTAAACAAAGGGCGTAAATGAGTCCGATTGTGAGTTACTTGAGATCGGCTCATAAAAGCCTGCATCAGTCGAGTTTAAACAATTTTGAACATATATTAGTGTCTTTATTCATCAAGGAGCATGGACCTCATAAACAAGCTTGAGTAGGCTCACAGGTTGATAACAAACCTATTATTTATATAAATATTATAATTTGTTATGTATTTTGAGGGGATGGCTCCCCTGTATTTTGATTATTAAAAATACATAATAAATTTTATCATACATAAATGATGTTATATATATATATATATTTTAATTTTAACATATTTAAAAGAAGTAATATATGCATAAATAAAATAGTCAAATAATTATAAATATTAAATGAGCCGATCTTGTGTAAGCTCAAGCTGATTTCAAGCACTAGACATTGAGTTCGGAACGATCCAAGGTTGAATTCCTTAAGTTAACGAGTTTGGGTTAATTGTCAAATTTGGCTTGACTGGTTTGCACTCTCAGTTAAAACATTTTTAAGTTAAAAAACAATGAACAATAAAAACTTAATAGGGAATTCTCAAATAATATTTGATTTGGATTAATTAATAGTACATCGGTCAATATGAGATTAGATCGACCATTTGGTTTGAGAGGTCCATAATTTAAATCCAGTTAACGATTAATTAGTTTGAAATAAAAGTATAATAGATTTGACGTTTAAAAAAGAAGTAGCTTAAATACATGAGATCCAAACCTTGAAGCACGAATGACAGAGAACTTTAAAGCATTGCCGTGTTATAATGACTCTGTTAAAATTCAAAAATAATTTTTAAATTGAAAACAGAGGATAAAACTAAAAGTGAAGAAAACTTGAAATTTGTACAAGAGTTGTAAATGAGAAATTTGAAGGTTTTAAAGTGTTAAGCGGCCAAACTTGATTAAAACATGCACATGAGGTAATGCTTGCATGCTTGACCTAAATTAACTTTTAGAACCGATGAATGGTAGGTTTAATACCACCCATCATGGTTGAAAGTGGCCTAAATTAGGCTTTTGATTAAAGGTGAGTTTAATTACAAAATTAAGTACCATACTTAACCTTAAAAGAAGCACTAGTTTATAAATAACAGTAATTCCATATTTTAAATAAAAATATGAGCGGTGGTTTCGACCTAGGTCGCCAAAAAACTATGCATTAGTATGATCACTAGATTATAACTCCAATTCCCTCCATTTCTTTAATATAATCATGTTTTTAGGTAGATATTCGACACCCATTTTCTTACCTAGTTACCTCTAAGTTTCTTAAAAATTGTTGGGAAGTCTTCAACTTACAATTTTTTTTTGAAAAGATGACTAAACCATAAAAGCGAATGTGTTTGACTTTCCCAATTTAGAATAAACTTCATGAGCGTTTTTTTAAGTTTTTTACAATGTTGTGGTCCACAATTATTTGTAGAAACGGGTTGAAAATTAGGGTGCTACATTACAATTCTTTTAAAACTTCAAAATTTTGTGGCGGTGAAACAGATATACAAAATTGAAAGAAAAAATACAACTTCCTTTCCATGTTATAATTTATATATCATATAAATATAATTGTACATTGTTGTAACTATCTTACTACATGAAAATCAAGAGGAGAGTCTATCAACTCATTCTCAGCCTGATTTTAATCCTAAGACAAAACAATCCCCAATAAAAAATAAAAAAATTTAGAGTAAAAATAAAAGACAAATGAAACATAATTCAGATAAGATCTTATGCTAAACAGTTTACCAATGCAACCTCATCTTCTTCTTAGATCCCACCTGTTTCTTGATCAACAATTTTCTGATCATAAGCAATTTTGCAGCTTTTGAAGAACACACACCCAATTATGGCGTCAATTGTGATGAGAATGGAGTACAAATAAGCAATCAATAATCCCTCCAATATCATGGTTAAAGTGGGTTCAATCATCCCGGAATCAGAATAAGTCTCGATTATCCGGAACCCAAAAAGGGCTTCAATTCCGGCCAACGCCATGTTTACCGCCAGCGACAACGAGAGAGCGATCGACGTTCTTCCTCTGATCAATACACAAGCTTTGAGAATGGAGATGAACCCACCGTTCAATTCCATTCCAGACAGGATTAGAGCCAAATTGGTTATGATCACTGCATTTGCCAAAGTGACGGAATACACGATTCCGCAGGCGACGGTGATGAACGGTGACGGGATATGGAGTCCGTCTAAGCAGTTGAAGGTGATGAAAAGAACCGAAAAGCAAGTGGCGTTTGCGGAGATGATTATTATTGAGTTCCAAATTTGTGTTTGGAGAATGGAAATGAAGATTCCGGCGAAAGACAGTGGCGGTTTGTGGTGGTCGTTGAGCAATCGGATTACAAATGCTTTTGTTATGAGGAGGAAGGAGAATGAAAAGGGTAGGATTAGAATTGAAGAAGTGATGGTTTGGGAGAGTTTGAGGTTGAGAATGGAGAAGAATTCCGATTCCGGTGGGAATCCGGCGGCGTTGAAAAGTGACCGGAAACGGGAATGGAAAGAGAGGAAGTCCGGCAGGAGGGAGGAGGAAAGGAGGAATGAAGCAGAGAATGGGATGGCTAAAATGGCTGCAAAAGTGAAGTAATTGTAGTGTTGGAAGAAAGTGTGAATTGATGTTCTGATGATTTTAATGGTGGATTCCATCGGAATTGCAGAGATCTCCGGCGAGGGTGGTGCCGGAGAAGGTGGTGAGCAAGATTGGTGTTGATATGGAGGGTGATTGGTGGACTAGGTGAGTGGATGGGCCACCAACTGAAACCTAACTAATCCTATGTAAGTTTGAATGAGGAATAATTAATCATCCATTAATCCACTTTATTTAATTAGAAATCTTACCTTTGACTCTAAAAGGACATGATGTCATTTTAGTTAAGATATCTACTCTCCTTCTAAATTTAAGAGTTATGTGAATCAAATCTTACAAGATGCATGTATAAGTGGTTGAAATCCTGCAAGGTGCATGTGTAAGTGGTTATATTGGTAGATTTGCGTTAGTTCTGAAATTTTTTTGTTGGGAATCATTAGTTGCGAAACCAAACATCTTATTTGAAGAGTTATCGTAATGTTCTCTTTTCTACCAACTACATTTAAGTAATCCAGCCACTATAACAAAATTAGCCTAATGCAACTTTTTTAATGATAATACAGTTGCGTTAGCTGAAGTTAAATTAAACCTAATGCAACCTTTTCATGACTTAATGAAACCTTTTCCCTGATTGCAACTTTTTAAAATGCAACTTTTTTTATAAAAACGTTGCATTATGTAAAAAAAGGTTTCATTAGATCTAATGCAATGTCATCTAATGCAACCTTTTGTGACATGTAAAAGTTAAAATAGACTTATTTTTTGGTAGTGAGCTCATTTACGTGACAAATTCTAGTGCAGGTTCAAAGGACCCTCTTAAGTCTTAACCTTTCGTTGGTTTCGGAATATAGAAAAATATTTTCGTTTATTTAGGACATGTGCTCAATTTAAAAAAAATTTGTATATGATATGTTATAAGATAAAGGTGAAGTGTAGGTTGCTTGTTAATGCAAAGAGGTTGATGTGTCATAGGTTTGGGTGGAGTAGAATGTACTCATAACAGGACTCCATTCATTATGAAAATCTCAAGGTTTCTTCTTGTGGAAACTACAAAAAAGATGGAGGAAAGTGGGACTCAATCAATAAAAGTTTATGATAACGTTACGGATATTTTTATACTTTGGACTTTGGGTTCGTTTGGTTTTTAAAAATATAGTGGTAGAGCTAGGGTTGTGCACGTATCACATTGGTCAGCAACTCGTCTGTCTTGGTTAGGCTCAGTTTGGGTTGACCGGATTTTTATGTTGGGCTCTCAGTTTGGGCCTGATTTAAATTAGTTAATTGATTTTAATCTGTTGAGTATTGGGTTGCGTACATTTATGATTTTAACATTTCAAAACTCTAATGTTGGGTTTGAGAAAATTCGTTTAAAATTTAAATGTGTTGGGTTAGCTAAATATGTAATTGAAGTGTTGGTTGGATAAAATTCGTTCATAATTCTAATTGATTCAAAGGTTAAATACTAATATTAGTGAAAATACTAATAATCAATAAAGAAAACTAATACATCCAATATTCCTTCAAACTCAAAAGTCTAGCAATCTTAAGGAAATTACTGAACAATTTTATTTTCATTCAAAAAGATGATATGTACCAATTTTAGGAAGAAGAAGATACATAAGGAGATCAATCCTAATGAGCAAAAGATACATATACATTTATTAGAGATTTAGAGATAATATATAGAACAGAGTAACGGAAGCAGTTTAGAATCTTTATGACATTAGAAATTAGAATTCACCAACATTGTAAAAAACGAAAAGAACTCAATTTAACCAAACAATATCAAATGTTACGTCACCAAATCTATAATCAACTTCAAACAACAGAAGATTGAATCTTTATTCATCTTCCTTCAATATCTTCCATCTTGGAGAACAATGGCGATCCCATCACCACACCTGAATCATCATTGATAAGGATACTAACATCACTGTCATTATTCTTCTTATCATCTTTCTTGATACTTTTAGAAGCAACCATCTTCGTCTTCTTCGCATCGCAGGTATCATCTTCTTCAGGACGATCAAGCTGCAAAGATGCATCTTGAAGTTGCAAAGCAAACTCCAAGTTCCATAATACATCTCCCATGGAAGGTCGATCAACACCATATTCTGCTAAACACTTTTCTGCGGCTTCAACATACTTAATCAGTGATTCTGAGCTAATAGTTTTTGCAATTTTCGGATCCACAATCGTTTCAAGAACACCCTTTCTCTGCTTGTGCATAGCCCATTCGGCTAAATTCACTTGTTCTCTCGGTAGTGTAGGATCGAGAGCCGGTCTAGCACATAAGATTTCAAAAAGAACGACCCCGAAAGAATAAACATCAGATTTTTCGGTTAGTTGTTGTCTTCGAAAGTATTCTGGATCAAGATACCCGAAACTACCCTTTACCGCAGTGCTGACGTGTGTTTGGTCCAATGCGGGTCCGGTTTTCGATAACCCAAAATCTGATACTTTGGCGACAAAAGTGTCATCTAGGAGAATGTTTGTGGTTTTAACATCTCGATGGATTATGCCTTGTGATGATCCACCGGTATGGAGGTAGTGTAGCCCACGGGCTGCACCAATGCTGATCTCTAGCCGTTGTCGCCATGTCAAAGAAGGGAGGGCGGGTTTGGACCCGTAAAGGTGGTCACGAAGGGGCCCGTTAGCCATGTACTCATAGACGAGAATCATTTCATTGTTTTCATCACAGTAGCCGATTAGTGACACCAAGTGCCGGTGTCTAAGCTTAGATAATAATTCTATTTCGGTTTGGAACTCATTAATGCCTTGAGAAGACCTCGGGTTTCCTCGTTTTATAGCAAGTTTCCTTCCTTCTTCGATCTCACCTATATACACTTTACCGAACCCACCAACGCCTATCACCGCACTTTCATCAAAGTTCTTGGTTGCATCTCGAAGCTCGTTGAAACCAAATGATCGGCCTAGGCCGACTTTTGAAAACAAAACACTCGAATACCCGTTTTTGCTCTTGCTTTTACTAGACAAAAAACTACTACAATAACTCGTGTTACATGGAAGGAACCACGAGGTGAAACTATTTCCACCTTCGTCCCATCCTTGGGCCTTGTTCCTTCTCCGAACAAGGCTAAAGATAATGAGCAAAAGCATACTTACTCCAATGGCAACACCAGTTGCTTCAGCAATAGTCCTGGTGTTTCTTTTAGGCCCACCACGACTATTGTTGTTAGATGAGAACAACCCATCTAAGCTCTTTGCAGAGTTACTCATCTTCATGGCCTCCAATCCATTCAGTATGGCGTTGGGAGTTATGGATTCTAGATCCGATGGTCCAACTTGTACCCGTATCACACCATCGGTGATGGCCGACACATTGATAACAAAATCTTTGTAGTAAGCCATGGCTAGGTCGGAAGTGAGTGTCGATAAGTCAATCCCCGAGACCCCAATCAACCCGTTAACATACACATTAAAATAGAGAGTGTTCAAGGTAGTACTCACTATATCACAAAAGTGTAGCCTAATCAAGTAATCGAACCCAGGATCGATGTTCATCTCCCAGGTTAGGTTGAAGTTTGGAGTCGATACACCGGAATCCGCCATTGAAGCCGCCGATGAATAAACATGATCCGGTGCGATTAAAGGGGTGGCTCCGCCTGTGGGATAATTGATCACACTCGGATCAACAGTCACAACTTTATCCCCTTTTGGAAACACCATGTACCCATTACTATCACTCATCCAAGTTCTCGATAACGTGTCGTTTTTGGGAGTTACCATCGGTCCTCCGATGTTAACTCTATGCACAACTTGAAAATCATAACCCGACACTCCGGTGAATACTCCCGGAGGAGATATTGTGGTTGCTGAATCAGGAACTAGCTCATTAGGAGCAGAAACAAACTCGATAGCGTTCACGAATGCAAATGATTTCTTCAATGGCGAGAAAACTAACGAAAAATCATCCGAGGTGACGTTAATGAGGTACTCTCTGAAATAAGCGTTAGTATTCTGCGTGACTGAGAAGTCATGCAGAAGAACTAACCCGTCAGCTGTTTTCACAGTGAATACAGCTGACGTCAGATTATACTCTGGGTGGGCGAGAGGGTAGAAGTAAAGGCGGAGGAAGTGACGGCCCGGTTGGAACACGAGGAACTTATAAACCGAATCGCAGTTAAAGATTCTTGCGGTTTTGTATAGAGAAAGAGAAGCATTTTGTGGGAGCGAATTTGAGGTGGCGAATATGTTTTCATCGGTTGACAAGAAGGAAACGGATTGTGGGTCGGATTTAAAGGTCCGACCGTCTTCAAGGATGGTGTTTTGAGGAGATCCACAGTCGATGAGGTAGTTATCTGAAGGAGTGAGTCCGGCGTTGGTGGAAAGAGTGAAGAAGATGATGAATAGTATGGTGAAAGAGGGTATTGATAGTTTGTGTCCTCCGCCCATTGTGGCGGTGGTATATCGGTGGAGTTGAGAGGAGGAAGAAGAAGAGTAGGGTTAAATGATCGGAATTAAAGAAAAGTTTGTGTTGGAAGCATGTTTAGGGGAAAGGTGAACGACGTGGGGTGTTGTAGTGTGTTTATTATAATCTCATGAGAAGACTTTTGTTTCATTGATACTTGATTAATATGTAATAATATAATAATATGATGATAATACTAATAATATTACTAATAATTGGAATGATAATAATAGTTCAAGTGTTTATGTATATATTATATATACTTTGGGTTAATGTTATTCCTCTTGAGATCACAGATTCAAGCCTGCCAGTGACATACTTATGTAATTTAAGCTTCTTAAAAATATAACACATACGTTTTTTTGATAATTTTTAATAAGTTGATATAAGAATTTATTTGGATTGATTAGTATACCAAACTTGAAATCTTCGGGCATGTGGATGTGGCCCCGAGAGATCAAATTTACGTAGTGAAGATCATACATTAAATGGTATATCTTACTGAGACATCTTATTTTTGTTATAATATATATATATATATATAAATAATTATGATTCATTTTAAAAAGTATAGGATAAATGCTCATGAAGTGAAATGAGTGAAATAGACATAAGAAAACAATCATCTATTGAAATAAGATCTCATTATAAAGAATGACTAATGTGGTTTTAGTTTTTTTTTTGTCTGAAAAGATAACTAGTAATAATCAAAATGCTACAAGGAAGTTACTATGTATAGTTTTTCCTTAGCAAGTTTTGTAGTAATATTCATATACAATGACACAAATTTGTTTGTTTATGAAAAGTTTTTAATGAATTAGTAAATGTTTTTCTTAAGGTGTTTGTAACAATGAAAGAAAAAAGGAAATTAAGTTGCATAAAAAGTGGCTTGTTTGGAGGAAGTTGTGTTTTAAGAAATTTAATAAAATAATAACAACAATAAATAACTACCAACTAATTGGAGGAGGTCCAAACCGCGTCTCCAGCTATCACACTTCCGTCTCTGTTCTTTTTCTTCATATCCTGCTAAGCACTATATATTATTCTTCCTTGTGTATAAAATATTTTTATATATAGTTTAATAAAAGAAATTCCAAAATAATAGTGATGAGCCGTTTATACATTGGATATCATACGGAGTTAATTCAAGAAATGATAGTCATACTTGAAATGAAAGGTTGAGACACCAGGTTTACCCACTAGAGTTTGAATAATTAGGGAGACGATAATTTCCTGCTACCTGTTGAGGTTGTTTGTGGGAATTTTCCTTGGGTGCTCGTTAACTATGATACCAAATGAGTTTTTAAGACAACATACTGGCCAGAGTTGGACAAGGCTTCCTCACGTAACGAGGGATGCGTTACAAAATTCAATGTTTGCCGTTAAAAGAAATACACAATTCAAAACTTGAAATGTTTTCACTATGTTTTGAGTTACATAGCACATAGGGGTAACATAACAATAGCTTTCAATGGAATAGATCACGTGACAAACAGCCAAAGGAGGTTTTGCCCTGTTTGCCGGTAATGAATTTCATCTTCTGAAGCGCGCCTTTAAAGTCAAGAAGTTTTTCTTAATTTTAGCAGATTTTAAATTATTCTTTTTAAAATACATATATTTTTTTATTTGATTAATTTGCCCATTTATTTAAACGGTTAAACTAATTTAGATGTTGACAAGTTTTCTAAAACTTGACTCGATCTGCAAAATTTAGTTTACCCTATAATAACTTGAGTATAAAATTTATTTTACAGATGAATTAACCGAAAGAACAAAACGTGATAAAATGGCATAAAAGGAGAGAAATGTCACAAAAGTGGGAAGCTTTGTAACTTATGTTGTCCATTTCTCCACCGAAAAGCCGAATGCATTTCTTCTGCTAGGATTGGAAGTTGACTTATCTAAATTCGGCTTAATCAAAGGCTGACTTTTCCGTAATAAGTTGTATGTTTTGTCATTTAAATGCGTATTTTATACTACATTTGATCATTTCAATTTTCAACATTCGGAAAAACACGATACCCACCGTCTAAACATTTTTTTTATGAGAAAACAAAGTTGATAACAATTTTTTGAGAATATTTATCGGTAACTATTGTTGTAAAAATCTGAAAAATAAGTTTTCGCAAGTATATGTAACCGAGGTTAATAAAATAATTAACTTATGGATTTGTATACTACTATGTGAGAGTTTCACAACGTAATGTTAAGCTAGAATAAATGAGAATATGTTAACATTGTGTGTTTGAAAACTGGAACACGGGTAGAATGAATGAGAATATGTTAAAGTTGTGAGTTTGAAAATTGGTACACGGCAAGAAACCAAAGTTAATTGATTACATTTAATTGATTACATATATTATACTACTATACTAGGTTAGAATTTCGTGTATTACATGGGTTTAGAAAATATAATATTGCATGCATTGTAAAAGAAAGTTTTTTTTTTTAAAATGTATTCAAGTATCCAATTACATTATATATATATATATATATATTTTTTAAATTGGTCATAAAAAATTACTATCATTGTTCTTTTTTTTAAAATTTTTTACCATAAAATAGTTTAAACTTTATGATATTTAGATACTTAGATAAAGAATTTTTTAAATAAAAATAAATTTATCTATGATCATAATAATTAATTCATATCAATTTCATATTTTTGACAAATATATCAAATATGTATAAATCCATAATTTAAATAATATATATCAATCATTATTTAAGAGAGAGAGACGTGAAAACAAAAAAAATAAATTACACAAAACATCCTTTACGTATATATAAAAATGCAGGTTTCATTCTTTGTGTTTAAAAAGTCCCGATTTCATCCTTTATCTTAACTAGTTGTTTCAGTTTACGTACTTTAAGCTAACAGATGTTAGTTTTTCTATTAAATTATAAAAAAATGACCAAAATGCCCCTAAATCATAAAGGATGAAACCTGCAACTTTTTTTTAAACCTAAAGTGTATTTCCTGTAATTTGTTAAAAGATATTAATACACTTTTTTATTATTTTCTTAATGTTACTAATGGTTTATAACAACAAATTAAGTTATTTAAATAATTTTTTTAGTTCTTAAGCAAATAAAAAATATTTACAAATAGTAAATTTTCTAAACTTTTGTTAAGTTTTTGTAAACTTAATTTAAAATGATATTGGATGTTAATTTGTTTTATCATTTTTCATACTTAATTAAATTATGTGAAATTTAATATCTTTTCGTAAAGATCCAAACTTGATGAATTTGGAATCCAATTTGAACGCTTTTGTTTGAGAAAAAATAATTCATCACAATTGTGATCAAGAATTTAAGGGATCATCCCGTGGTTGTCGAAAAAGATATAAAATAGTATTCTGAGATCAGCAAATAGTGTTTTTTAAAAGACTTTTTACTCATAAATAGTGTTTTTTAAAGACCTTTTACTCACAATAGTGATCATTCGTAAAATAGTATTTTGAGACCAGCAAGTAGTATTTTTTAAAGACTTTTTACTCTTAAATTTCAACCAGTCATACAAACTTATTAACTCAATCATAACATTTATATAAGCAGCAATTACTAATAGCACTAGGTTATAAGATCATAAAATATGTATTATTAAACTGTCACATAATCGATTTTTGTGTAATATTAAAGCACTACGCAATCTATTATAAAGTTCTTTATCTTTTAAATAATAAGTATTTTATTTTTCCGTAAGGGGAGCTGAACAAATTATTGGTTATGAAATCAACATCTTAACGTCCTAAAACAGATAAATTGTTTTAATTTAGCAATTAACCCTGAGAAAGACGGGATCTTTACAGTTTTTCGACAACCACCGGATGATCCCTTAAATTCTTGATGACTATTGTGATGAATTGATTTTTCTCAAGCAAAAGCGTTCAAATTGGATACCAAATTCATTAAGTTTGGATCTTTATGAAAGACATTAAATTTCGCATAATTTAGTTAAGAATGAAAAATGATAAAACAACTTAATATCCAATATCATTTTAAAATAAGTTCACAAAAATAAAAAAAGTTTAGAAAAATTATTATTTTTAAATATTTTTTATTTGCTTAAGAACTAAAACAAAATTTATTTAAACTAACTTAATTTTTTGTTATAGGGCATTTGTAACATTAAGAAAATAATAAAAAAAAAAGTGATTATTAATATCTTTTAACAAATTACATGAAACATCCTTTATGTTTTTAAAAAGTTGCAGGTTTCATCCTTTATGATTTAGGGGCCTTTTGGTCATTTTTTTTAAAATTTAACAGAACAACTAACATCTGTTAGCTTAAAGGACGTAAACTGAAACAACTAGTTAAGATAAAGGATGAAATCGGGACTTTTTAAACACAAAGGATGAAACCTGCAATTCTATATATACCTAAAGGATGTTTTGTGTAATTTTGTCTAAAGACTAATATCGTGTCAAGTGTCCCTAAGATTATTTATTTATTATATATGAAAAATATTTATTGAAAAAAAAAATGATAAAATCTTCATGAGATACGCGTAAACTAGTTTAAAGTAATAAAATATCTGAATTAACATCATATTGCATATGTGGAGTATGACTTCGATATGTCATAGTGTCGTACTGCATATATGTGCAATATACATAAATTACATAAATAGATGAAAAAACCATGTCCTTTTAGGACACGTGAATATGAATTCAAATGATCACAATTTGTGAAATTACCATCATTTTACATATGTTTTGTAAGTAATGCTACATATATTGTGCAATTATACTACATATATGTATTATCAAACAACTTGTGATTTATTTGGTTTTTTAATATAGGTTCATTATAGTTGTGTTAAAGCTATAAAAATTTGTGATCCAATTGTGCAATATGTTTTCAAAATTAAAAACGTATAGAGAAATGTTGAGTTTCTCTTGGTGTATGTGCAACTTTGTTTCGTGTTGTCTTTGTGTTTTTAATATATTATCTAGCATCTTGCTTGTTTGTTTTAGTGAATAAATCCTTTGCGTTACAAAGATGATGTGTACAAATAAGTAAATAACTATAAGTTGACCAAATCTGGAGGCTAAGTTGTAGTTCATAAGTAGCCGGCACAAACTCCACATGTCATGGAGTGATTGGGAGACATGTTACCCTACATGTTTTTAGCCTTGAAAAATGGCTGGATAGGGGTTTTGGCATAACTAGCCGAGGGATTATGCGTTGTAATATAATTAGTGATGTTTATTCTTTGGCTAAAACAATATGTTTATTTTGGTGAAAAATTTGGTTAAAACGTGTGTGTACAGTGTATATATAGATTTGCTTAGTAACAAATCAATTTAGGTGAATTATTGTCTAGACAAATTTCATATGATCGTTGGCGCCGGGTCGACATATGTCAACTTTACTTGCGTAGATTGGATTAAATTGTCAAAAGTTGTAAATTTTGTATCAAAAGTGTAAATATAGGCTTTTGTGCCAAAAACTATATGACTTGGGATTATATTTAGGGTATAGGGAGTGGGCTTCGGGTAGTTGGATCGGATCAAGATCTTGTCAGAGATCCTCGTACTTAGATCATGATTTAAATAAAATCTTTATATCATTAGCAGACCCACTACAGGCACATGAAAATCATCAACCCATTGTTACATACATTGCATATCAGCTGTTTGTTTGAAATGTCTTACAGAATCAACATCATGTTATACGATCTAATTCAAAAAATAACTATGAACTGCAGATAATTCATCACTTATACTAACTTTTAACAAAAAAATCTACCTTGTTTTGAATCAATCAAATACAGTGCTAAATTGAACTATAACTTTTTTAAAACTCAAAACCATAAAAAAAAGGAAAAAAAAAAAAAAAGAACACTAAAGATTATCAATTATCATCTCGTTAGAACCATTATGGTTCAATTGCTAATAGCTTGACCCGAATGTCGGATATCAAACTGATCAACATACTGCAAAGGGTTCACAGTTTCGTTTCTGATCCTTTTGATTTTAGGGCTCAGAAGTCCCCTATGTCTAAAACCATATAACTTCAACACTTGATTATCAGCAAAATTAAACGCGCGTTCCATGCTACTTAAACACCTCTGAACCGGATAATCCCCGTAACTCCCACATGGTTTACATCCCACAAAATGTGTCACAAAAGGCCATCTTTCATCACCTAAACCCGGATGATATTTCTCCATCATTTCTTCATATCGATCCACCAAACCAGCCCAATACCCGTGAAGAAAATATGAATTTTCAATAAAAACCTTATTCATCCACTCTGATTTTGTAATTAATAAGTATATCAAAGCAGATTGATCATCAGCTTCAAATGCAGGTCTCCCTTTCAAGTTAGCTGTCAAAATCTTCCCCGCTTCTTCGCGAACTGGGCCTCTTGGGCCCATTGGAGCCCAATCATCAAGTAAATCCAATGACCATTGACAGTTTCTGAACAAAAAGCTACCAGTGTTCAAAGCAATCCAAGATTTTTGTTCGAATAATAAATCTGGGTACCCGTGAATAACCATGTTATGATCTTTGTACTTTGATAATGGAAGCTCGAAAACCATATCTGTAAACAATGCATCACTATCCATCCACCAAATCCACTCGACTTCTGGATGTGACAACATTAATCTGCGAATTAATGGCAATTTGGCCCAATATCCAGAAAGTTCTTTATCCAAATGAGCCATATTATACACAATTTCAATACCATGAATCCTACAGTAATCAATCTTGTTCTTAATTGATTTCAATAAATAATGATCACCAATCGCATTATCACATGGGTTTGGTGGGGATCCTGTAATCAACAAGATTCGAGCTTTACCATTAACAACATTGGGGAAATCTTGATTGCGATTGAGCCAGAGTGTTCGTTCTTCGTCCCAATTCGAGATCTTTGCACCAAGAGTGTAAGTGTCATTGAGATTGATCGTGTGTTGAAATTGATCACCTTCTGGGTCATCCGGATCTTTATCGGATCGGATCTCATCTAGGATCCGATTGGTCTCTTCAATAATGGCTTGATTCTGTAGCTCATTGTCGGAAGATAGTGAGCCGAAGCCGATGGTGCCACGTAGGACAAGAATTGTAACCAAGCCGCAGAGGATTGTGATCTTGATGTTGTTAAGTGTTTTATGGATCTGACGGTTGCCGGCGCGGAGAGTCCGGCTGCCGCGGGAGCCGCCGTTGGGGGCGGTGGTGGTGGGTAGAGTTGTGGAGCCTCTTTTTTGAGCTCCTTCTTGACCCATATTTAAGGAAAAATCTTGAATTATGGGTATGATCTTACCAAATCCTAATTTTTGAATTAGGGTTTTGGAGATCGAGATGGGGGATTTGAAATTATGAATCAAAGATTGAATCTTTCATGATGAAGAATAAAAGATTGCAATAATTAAGAACGTGGGAGAGTGTTAGTTGTTTGTTTATATGAAAGAATAGCACCGACTGTTGTGTGCGAGTGCGTGCGTGTATGTATGTTGTAATATAGTATTTGGTTTTGTAGTTGGTTTTGTAGTTGGTTTTGGTGTATTCAGCTACTTGTTGGGTACTATCATTTTGGTGGTCTTAAAAACGCCACGACACTTTATTTGTTATTGTTTTGTGGATTAGGGCTTTCTTCAAATAAAAGTTTAACGTGGCTTTTCAAAAAATTAAATAAATTATCGAATTATAGGAAGATATAAACAGTAATTTAAAGGTTCCGGAGCAGACAAGTAATTTATAGAGTGACTTGAAACCATGAATCTTAAATATTTTCTTATTTGTTTATATGTTATTATCTTTTAAAATAAATTGCACCCTCAAATCACAAATTTTCCCTTCTTTCAAACGAATATAATGAAACAAAAAAAAATTGCGTAAAAAATTGTTGCATAGAGCACATATGCATTATAAAGGTAATTCACATATTTTGATTTCACATACCCTATACATCTAAACCTTAAAACTAAACCCTAAAAGCTAATACTTAATCTAAACCTTAAAATTTAAACTCTAAAGTTAAACCTTAAAAGTTAACCCAATTTTGACGTGAGAAATGAAAAAATTTGTGATTTAATGGTGCAAGTCATTTAAAAAAAATACTAAAATATGAAAAAATAAGAAATTTTTAAAGTTTACTTAAGTGGTGATTTTTTATCTCCCACAAAGGAATGGTCATAGTAAAGGTTTTATTTTGACCGGCCTGATGTTTAGTTTCAAACAACTGGCAGTTTGAGGCGTTGAGCACCCATGGCCATAGATGAAGTAGCCATTACAAATATAATGAATTACATGAAGAGATGGATGTTTTAGCGTCAATATATGAGTTAAGTAATCAGTACATTAGTAAATATAGAGTTAAACCATCGTAACGAGTTACTACTATTCACCGAAAGGTGTGACAATTGGCATGGTCGCCAACAATTGAGAAGTTATATCAGTGGCTATGGTTTAATACTAATGCTTCATAGTTACTAGTTTACTACTGATGTTCGGCCATTGTTATTGCAAACAAAGTTGCTACTGATCGACCACTTATTAGCTACTGATGTGATGTAGATGGCCGATCATCGATTTTCTATGTTATTTTCTACATATTAGGGAAATGCTAACCAACTTCTAGTACAGAAACATAACACTTATAGGACGAGGAGGGGTCCCGACCCCTGTTTATTCCGTTAGGCTACTTTAAAAGTTACTTCACGCAAAGTAACCAAACACGAGAAAACGTGTATTGACAATCAACAAGTGTTTGTACCTTTTGTATTTGACACTTTTTAGTTTACATGCGCCTCATCATGTGAAGTTGCTAAATCGAGTCCAATAGGTTATGCATAGCAATGTAGGTTTCACCTGACTTATTACTGGTAACAAGTGATTAGAACCAACAATACATCCAAGTCTCCAACCGGTCATTGCAAAAGCCAACCCAAATGCACACCAAGTGAGCCACGGGTAAAGGTGATGATATTCACGAGCAATCATTAATAAAGGATGATCTATACTAACACACTTTTTAAGTGAATTAAATAACTAATACAAAATCAAATCCATCATGCAACTATATACTTTAGAAAACCCGTTATTACAAGCATGGATATATAAATTTACTGATCAACTCTAAGCTCCTTTCCTTTTTAACTTCTTATGAACCATCAACTTCGTACCTTTCTTTTTAACAATAAATAACTTCTTACCCTTTTTCACATTCATAATCGGCTTCAATTTTGCTTCACTTTTTTGTTTCAACACTTCCAAAACACTAACTTTATTTTCCGTTTTCTTAATTGGTTTAAATACTTCGGTGATCAAAGGGTTTAACACATCACTTGAACATTCAAGTGTGAAACCCATTGTTGTTGCTTCATCCCAAAGTTCTTTGCCCTTTTCAAATTCACCATTTTTACATAGTTTTCTAATCAGCAAACTATAAACCATTTCATACCCACCTAACGAGCTTTTTTTCATTAAATCAAACAACTCGATAGCGTAATTTACCCTTTCGACCCCACAAAGAATACCAATCAAATCATAGTAGAACTTACGTTCAGGGATTAAACCGTCTTTAATCATCTCATCAACCATTTGCTTACCTTTACCAAATCTTCCAGTCAGATAACAAACTCGCGCCACAAGATAATAACTCATCCAATCAGGACAACACCCTGTTTTTCTCATTGTGTTGAGAATCTGAAAAGTTTCTTTAACCCTTCTAGTTTTACCCAAACAAGATAATAATATATTGTAACTTATAGTAGTTGGCGCGATTGAATATGTTCGCATTTCGATCATTACATTCAATGCTTCTGGAACAAGTCCAGAAGGATTAGATTTTAAGTTTTTGTTACAAAGACATTTGAGATATGTGTTGTAACAGAAAAGATCCGGTGCGATACCTGCGCCTTTCATGTCTTTGATAATCCGTCTTGATTCTTTAACATTTTCTTGCATCGACCACCCGTGAAGTAGATTTTTGTAGATTAAAAGTTTTAGTTTTACACTTGAGATTTTATCTTTATGGTGGTAAATGACTCCCTCTGCTCTTTTAACATGTCCTTTTGAACACAAAGCAGAAACTATCGCGATAACCGTATTACTATCTTGTGGGCATTTAAACTTATCTAAGTTCTTGAATATCCCCAATGCTTCATCTACTCTCCCAAGTTTAACTAATGATTCGGTTATTATACTAAACGTTGAGCTATCCATTGACCGGTTTTGTTTACCAAGATTTGAGATTAACATGTCTAATGCTATGAAATCATTCTTTTCAGCAAACACTCTGATAGCATGATTATAATCATTGTCTTCAAGTTTTACATCTGGATGTTTTTCTGACCATAAAAAGAATCTTAACAGTCGTCTTGTGGGTGCTTCTTTCTTGCTGGAATCGAGTAATTTGGTAACGAGTGATGAACAGAAGGAAACCTTGAGTTCGTTAAGACTTGTTTCCAAGTCATCTAGACTACCAATCCCATGACAAATGACATCACGCAACTTTTCAAGATCATTACTTGATGCTGATGTTGAGTAGCGATATAGTAGAAAATGCCTCAGGTTCATAATACAAAGATTAGAACAATTAGATTGTTGTAAAGCCTTCATGTCCTTTGAAAAAATGGCCCAAATACACGTTATCATATGCTCAATTTTCTTTCAGGCATTTCATCGAACAGTTGGTGTGAAATAGGTAAATTCATAAACACTTCCTCTGAACTCGATATATATACTCTTGACTTCTCGAAATCAAGCATAAAATACCCTGCAGGATTAAACTAATTACATTGGGCACAGTCGCACAGAGAGAATAAGAAACGAGAACCTGTAGACGAAATTTGAGTATATGTCTTTTAGCAATATGGTATCCGAGTGATTATTTGGAAGTAAACTTTTTTAATGGCTAAAGTGTAAATTATAAGCTTCGAGTATCTAGTTGTCTGCTTACGTGATGTCTCGCGCTTCAGGTCATATTCGCCGGATTATTCGCCGTTTATCCTCCGGCAGTTCGCCGGTGACAAGTTACGTTATAAGATTACCTCTTGGTTATATTTGTTCGTTCATAATCAAAATCTGCGTTATGATTCTTTAATGGTTATTGCTATACAATTCTTTGTTTCCATTTTTTTTACTGGGATTAACCTCGAGAACTTGAAAAATGACACCTTTATAAATACACAATGATGACGTTGCATTATCATTCCTATGGTTTTAAAATTAGTTTCAAGTTAACCTTTTTTTAACTAAAAAACTCTCCACATAAATAAAGTAAAAAAGGTGGTTCAGATTTTTAAGTTTTAAATCTGTGCCACTTAATTGTAACTCTGAAGTTCTAGTTTTAATACAAGTATCATTCAGTTTTAAATATCATTACTTTCACTTTGCAATAGATTGGTCCGTACACTTTGGTTCGATTTTGATTTTCAAATGTTCATACGTTAATTTGTCTAAACAACAAACTTTATATCACTTGTGGTCTCAATCTTCATCGGTGCTTGTCTGCTTGTAGAATGACAAACGACACAAACCTACCAAAAATTTAGTTGAAAGAACACTGAGCTGCAATGAGATAAAAATTCATGGTTTGTCTTTGACTCATGCCAAGTTTGTTCAAGAGAGATTATAAATAAGTTTTTTGAAGATTTTAATAGGCAAATCAAAGAATGAACAAGTATTATAACAATTATTAGTAAGTCTCCTATTTAGAATAACTCTACCATATATGCTATATAAAGCATTATACTAAATGGACATTTAACACATGCTATGATCTTGAAGACTAATAAATGGTGTCGACTTCAACTTTTAACAAAAAAAGAAAAGAGAAAAATCTTCTCGTTTTCTGGGTTGTGTTATACTTTCTTGAACAAATCATGTATACCAGATACTTATGTTGTAACATAGTCTAAAGTCAACTGAAATATACAAAGCCACAAAAAAAGGATGATATAAAGTTATATCATTGTTTATTTGTTGGCAAATGAAAAATATCACACATAAAGTTCCAAATACCCGCAATAGAATATACATCCTTAATCATGATCAACGCTCCCGTATCTCCAGAAGAGTAATCAGTTAGCGTTTGCATTCCAAATTAAATAAATTCATAAAATTGATGCCATTTACATGCTTACAGCTATGAAAATGCTTAACTGAAAAAAGTGTTTTAAACTATCTTTTCGTTTTATTTACCTGTTTCAAATGGAATATAACCCAATTTGACCCATTCATAGGCAACCGATTACATACACGAATATCTAATCTAATTAATGCTAATGTCTATATAGTATACATATAACATACTTACAAAATTACCTTAAAGTCTGAAATTGAACAAATAAAGCAAGCTGGAGGATTTCATAAAAGTTTAATGATCTTGAAGAACATAATCTAACAACAATAAATCACTTTTAGAACTGTCTCACAAGCCAACAAGCATTCAAGTTATTCAACCATCATTCACATTATATATATGAGAAACTAGTTCCATTTCTCCAACATTCTTTAAATATTCAACTACATTTTGAACATAAGGAGCTTTAAGTTGAATGTTTTTCTGAACCATTAAATTAGCAAGCTTTGAAGCTTCCAACAAATGGTTTTCGGTACAAAGTCCATCCATCATAATAGAATAAATCTCCGAATCAATATTAGTTGCAAACCCTAATTTCTCAATTTCATAACACAATACAAAAGCATCTAATACCCGTTTTTCCTTCAAACACAACCTCTTTAACAACTCACTACAAGCCACACCATCCGGTTTTAAATCATTAACTAACATTTTCCTAAATACTTTTTCACCCTCTTCGAGTTTATTAACCCTTAATAATGTCACCACTAATGAGCTATAACATTCATTTTTTAAAACACTTCCTTTAGCAACGAATCTATCGATTACTTTATACACTTCTTCCACTTGATCCTCTTGACAAAGACCATTAATAAATGTACTAATTGTGACCCTATTTGGTGCACAACCAAAAGCCTCCATCCGGTCCAAAATGGTCAACGCCTCCATTGACCTACCGTTTTCACAAAAGTTATGGATCATGGTTGTATACGTAACAACAGTCGGTGCACAACCACCACCTTCGTTTTCCATTTCTTGTAACAAGTTTAATCCTTTTTCTAAATTTCCGACTCTACAAACGCCATCAAGAAGAACCGAGTACGCAACAACATTTGGTAAACATCCGTGTTGGTTTACAACCTTAAACAATCTACTAGCATCTTCTAATCTACCCAAATCACAAAAACCTTTAACCATTGACACAAAAGTCACCATATCCGGATAAAGATTGATCAAACTCATTTCCTCCATTAAACTTAAAGCTTCATCCATCCGACCCGTTTCACAATACAACCTAATCGCAACATTGTACGCGATAGTGTCTGGTCTGCAGTTAAAGTCTTTCATTTTCTTTAACACCCATAAAGCCTCGTCTGCAAGCCTAGCTTCCTTACACAGATTCAACACAATCTTAAAACTTTTAACATTCACTACACAGTTATTATAGCTATAAGCCTCAATAACATCCCTAATCACTTTAGGGTTTTGATTGATTCTGAATTGTTTACAAGCAATGTTATACATGTATGAGCTATGCCTATACTCACGTTGAATCCCAGCCCATATGAAGAATCTGAGACCTGATATTTGATTTAAATGATTGGTAGAACCGAATCTTTCAATTACCTCCTTTACGCATGAAGAATCCAATTTAGCCCCAATTCTTGTCAGGGATTTTTCAATGTTGGGATCATTGCTCTGCAAATGTGTCCAGTATATTTCCACCGGATTTGTAACTGCAAGCGTTGAGAAAGCAGATTTAGGATTTTTGAATCGGATTGAAGATGAGAGGAATCGAGAGACGAAAGTAATTGACATTGAGTTAGAAAGCTGCAACTTTAACGTATCTTTAAACCTAAAAGAACACGAGATTTCTTTATATACGTGTGGCGAAGGATTAAGGAATTAAAACGAGGAGAATGGCCGGCAACTGAAAGCTCCCCGGCGACGGGTATTTACTAACGACTCCGATCAGAGAACACGGACGTCGGACGATGATGAGTACCCTATTTGCGTAAAGAGGTGAAACGGGTCATTTGGTTGTAAACGGGTTGTCAAGATATAAATGTGTTTGGTTTTCGAATTCTCAAGTTTCTTCCTTATGGTTTAACCACTTTGAAAATATATTAGGAATATTTGAAAGTCGAACTGAACAGAACCGAATTAAGAAATTATTAAACGTATCAAATTCAAATTTGGTTTCGGTTTTGGTTAAACCCGAATAAACGGAAATCAGCCGAATTGAATATAGATCTTGATTCTTTTTTACATGTAAGCAGTATACTCTACTGTATAAAGAAGGTTTAATTTTTTTAACCTTCAACTCCTTTGAAATCAACATAAGCAATTAAACATGTTTAAACATAAGTTTCCCAAACATGCTTTCAAGTTTCAACCATTCACCCAATAAGCAAACAATTACCTGATTTCAAAATCCAAAATAAAGTCAATAAGAGCCTCCATGCACTCTAACGACGCATGACAAAAAGAAAAAGGTTGAATTACTGGATTTACCACACTAATTTGATCGGAAAGATTGACCCAAAGACAACACACGTTTGATTAGTACCTAGAAGACGATGTGGATTCGAACTTCGAAGAATGACGTCCGAAAGGCTCAAAGGCTTTAGATTTGTGGTCGTGAAGTTTCTATTACAAAGGAGTGAGACCATTAGGACGATGATTTTAATTCTGATTTGGGGTTCACCGTAAGACAATAAAGTCATTTTGTACTTGACTTTTTTAACGGTTTGGGAACACTCACGTTTGATGAATTTCAATCGTCCCTGGTATTTAATGCTCCGAGAGTCAAACTTGATCCTACCCCAGGAGGAACCACATACGTGCACACCTCATGACCTTGCATCAACATTTTTCGTCGGTCCAGTTTCGAACTAAGACCTTCCATTGGAAAACCAATGATGGTACGCATGTTGTTTGTGGTCCTCACCGAATTGACTTATCCTGAAAAATGTGAAATGAGTAAACGCTAATATTAAGTATTGGAATTTTTTTTATTCGGTTGAATCGAATAAATCAATTTCTTAAAGTAATGTAAAAAACAAATTCAGAATTTGGATAAGGTTAATAATCAAATTGAAAACCGCACTATTCATGAATTCGGTATTCGAATATGGTTAAGAGGGGTGTGCATGAGTTAGGTTAGGTCGGGTTTTTTAGATGGTCGTTAAAAAAATCTAAACCAAGAAAATATATTTTTTTAGTGCATAAAAAAATAAAGTCTTCAAAAATAGCTTTTGAATTATAAGGGACACACAAATTATAACAAATGCATCATTTCAATCTTTATATTAATCTTCATCTTGATACATTCTTTAATTTTAATCTTTATCTTCATCGGCTTTCACTTTAGGTGTCTAACTTTGTAAAAAAGATATTTGTATTCGTATTATAAGTGGAAAATTAACTCATAGTAGCATATATATAATGCACACATATATGCGGGTATTTCGGCTTTTTTTCAGGCAAGCGAAACCCGAACAAAACCAGTCGGTTTTAGAAAACTCAACTAAAACCCGTAGGTTTGGACTTGTCAGCTTTTGTTTTTTTTTTTTGGGTTTTTGTACACCCTAACGAGGGAACGTTGTAAGCTTCTTCTCTTTACGTTTCAGCCATCGGTTACCTCTTTTCCTTTTCCTTGCACGCCTCTGTTTTTTCTTATCCATCGATTGAGTAGAAGCCACGGTTCCTTCTTCAATTTCAATATTTAAACACGAACTAGATGGAAGAAGGTGTGAGTGGAGGTTCTGAAGAAGAGATCAGGGTTTATCATCTCCTCCCCAGATTGATCTCCGGCGCCCTCACCGGACTCTTCGCACTCGGTAATTCGCTAATCAACTGTTTTTTTTTAATTGATTGTTATACAGTTAACTTACTGAATTAACCAATTTTAAGTAACCAATCCATAATAACTCATGAAAGGAATTCTGTCAGTTCAGGATCGAATTATGCTTAATTTGATGCTGGATTGCTAATCTCTGTTCATCGACTGAGATAACATTGATTGGTTTTTTCTTGCAGCTGGTGCATTCACCGGCGCTATCACCGGTGCTTTAGCCGGTAAAGCTTCTGATAGCGGTGTTCTTCGTGGTGCCGGATTAGGTGCCATTGCTGGTGCTGTTCTTTCTGTCGAGGTTTTGGAAGCTTCACGTGCTTATTGGTGTCAAGAGCTCTCTGCAACAAGAAACTCATCAATGGTTAGTGCACTTGTTAATCATTCATAAAAGACTTCTATTTTATAGATCTGCAATTATTTTTTAGGGTTTATACATCTGCTATTCACTTTATATTGATGTATGCAATATATCTTTAAACCATTTAATGCTGCATTCTTACCAAAATTTGCAATATGCATGTTGGATTCTGAATTCTGATACAAAGTATTGAGTCCGGTTGGTGTGTATAATTAATTATTTATTGGTGTCAAATACACACTTAGAATTGTAAGACCTTATTAAAGACATTGTTTTCACTTAGAAACACTAGAAAATTATTATTATTAATATAATATTTCCAATTTTGTAACTGCAAGATTATTGAGTTTGGATTATTGTTGATTTGTTTTCACATTGTGATTATTAAAGGTGGATTTTCTGGAGGAGCTTCTTCGTGGAAGATTTGCAGAGGAACGGTTTCCTCCTGAACTTTTAACAGCATATCATTGGCAGGTACATATTCTGCAACAACAAAAATAATAATAATAATAACTTTTAATGCAGTCAAATAGGAAACTACATATAACAAATAATTTAACAATAATAATTTCTGATATAATTATAGGTGACTGTTTCTGACTTGCAACCTGTTGAGGCACTTGATATGAACGATGAATTAGCGTACGGAGGATTATCAAAGGATTCACTGAGATGCTTGCCATGTCATCAAATCTCCCATGAAACCAAACTGTCTCAAAACATATGTTGCACAATATGTTTGCAGGTTCAAGTGAAAACTTTACATATTACATAAATTAGTTTTCATAGTTTTCTTGTTCACGAGTAGAAAGAGATTTTGTATGTCAGGATGTTGAAATAGGTGAAATTGTTCGGTGCTTACCGCGCTGTCAACACGCGTTTCACCAGACTTGTGTGGATACCTGGCTAACTCGACATGGGTCATGTCCCATCTGCAGACGACGTGTATAAGTTTTTGATAGAGTTGTTATGAGTTATCGTGTGTATATATATATAGTCTGTTTGAATTTGTTACATAGGTGTTGATTGTTGTAAGATAGTTTTATGTAATATAGTTTTTATAATAATATGTATAACTGAATCTTGATCGGTCTTCAGTTTTGAATGAGTTAATAAATAACAAGCGGCTGAAAATTTTAAACTAGTACCGTATATCAAAACCGTTGATAATTCAATATATCTTTCTGTTGGAAACAATGAAGAATCTATATTAAATTAAATAAGTGATAATCTACATGCGAACAGATTGCTTTCATAGCTCAGTTGGTTAGAGCACCCGTTTAGTAAGCGGGAGGTCTTGAGTTCGACTCTCAATGA